>WPIO01000053.1:2520000-2725000 GCA_009760855.2 Cristatella mucedo | reverse complement strand
GGTCTCTCTCTCTCGGTCTCTCTCTCTCTCGGTCTCGGTCTCTCTCGGTCTCTCTCTCTCTCTCTCTCTCTCTCTCTCTCTCTCTCTCTCTCTCTCTCTCTCTCTCTCTCTCTCTCTCTCTCTCTCTCTCTCTCTCTCTCTCTCTCTCTCTCTCTCTCTCTCTCTGTCTCTCTCTCTCTCTCTCTCGGTCTCCCTGTCTCTCTCTCTTTGATGACACTATATGGTGAGGCTGCTGAATCCGCTGACCTTATATTGCCAAGGCTGACAACAGTGTCAACAAGCAGCCTCGAGATAGCAGCTGCAGCCTTTGATGCACCGGAAGAAAGGGGGTCCATTCAGACTTGCACAGCTGAGCATTCCATGCATAATGCTGGCTGGCGACGGTTCGCCAGACTGGGCCGACTGCTCAGGACACTGAGTGTCGTTGCACATCACCTGATAACTGCAGCTGGTTTGGAATCTCGTGTAGGCCGCTCGACACGAGCAAGATCTGAGCGGATCATGAATGAAACTGAGGAAAAGCGGGGATAAAGCCGAGGGAAAGCAGGGGCGGAGATGCAGGGGCCGCTTTTCTAAGGCAAGGTGCTCTATCGCTCCACAGACCGGGCACGTCGGGGCACGAGCAGCAGTGCTGCCCCGGTTGAGGGGTTGGGCAGCTCGAAGCTCTTCAACTCTCACTCGCTGTCTCTCTCCTCTCTCTGTCTCTCTCCTCTCTCTCTCTCTCTCTCTCTCTCTCTCTCTCTCTCTCTCTCTCTCTCTCTCTCTCTCTCTCTCTCTCTCTCTCTCTCTCTCTCTCTCTCTCTCAGTCAAAAGACAACAGGCTTCCACGCCATGGCCAAGGGCTGGTGGCACTGAGCCACTGCAGTAACGATTCCAAGCCAACGAGGCTAGCCATGCCTGCACATTGTGGGCAGCTGAAAGCTCCTCCATCTGTCTTGCCAGTCAAGCCACGTCCCAGCCAATTAACTTGCACCATGGCAGCCAGCTGTGGCAGTACGGCCTCATGAATTACCTGGTCTCAATGGACAGCTACCCAACCATGCGGCCCCCACCCCATGATGGGGTACAACATTAGCCTGCATTGTCGTTGAAGGAAGCCCATAAAACTTTGAAAGGCCGGTGGCAGTTTCCCAAGAATACCTTGGGTCGCACTGTCAGCACACGGCAGAGGAAAATGTAGAGGCCGTGCCAAGTATGCCACACTAGAAAGTGCACCTTGCTCACCAGCGCCTCGGTCACAACCTCAGGACAGATCAAGGCATGCGACATTCGGTTTGCTGCGCATGCAGACTACATGTGCCAGACTACAAGGTTCGAGGCGAGGCAAGAAAATACATGTGCAGCTGGTGCGAGAAAGTGCAAGCGTAACGCATTCTGACCAAAAAGAAGAGCTGAATAATCTTTTACTATGGCTACACAAGCTTTGGCAGCCCCAGCAGCGATGCGCCACAACTATGATGATCTGAAAGCACAAAGTGCCTAAAGATAGTGAGATGGTGGAAATTCAATGCCTGCACTGCGACTGTCCTTGGCACACCCAAAAAATTTCTATATAATTCATGTATATAGCGCCCCAAGAGAACTTAATCTCTATTCAGGCTCATCACATATGCCTCGGGGCTCGAGCCCACGACCTCAGTCAGACCTTAGTCGGGGCGAGCACCTTAACCACTAGACCAAACCAGCTCGGCATTCCGAGCAAGTCAAGACTTAAAAAAAAGGTCTTAAAGTATGATGTGATCCTCGGTTCTTCAGAAAACACTGTTAAGTGGTCTTTCCGTTTAATTGCCCCTTGCATTAGTCTCACACCACGTCCTAGCCTAGGGCTGCGCATGCACGAAATAGCTTGCTTCAAACCCTTATATATCCTTAAGGAAATTAAGAAACGCTTAATAAATTCAGTAAATGTTACTTTGCAGTGCTCTGACGGTGCTACACAATATCATTCGGCAATGGCAACTACGTCGAAAGCCCCAAGTTGCTCCAGAAACTGCACAAAAAGGCACACGATGCGAGCTTTCTTTAACCAGGCATATGCAACCTGCATGGTAGCACAAACTATCTTGCTACAAATAATGCTAGCTCAGTCATATCCCGCGTTCTGGTGAAACGTTTGAGGCAATATCTTGATTACCAGGGTCCGTGGATTTTTGGGCCACCCAGGCCCTGACATAGAAATACGCATTTTTTATCAGCATGTCACTTGCACTCTACCCAACTCCCCTATTTCCTTCCTGCTCCACACATCCGTCTGCTGATACATTGAAAAAACTGTAACACAACTTACCATATCTGGTCTCTCATCCACTTTTCCCTTGCTATTTACCCCGTCCCTCCACACTCTTTGACTATTCCTCCATAGGTATATAGATATGTGTGCATACGCATAGAGGTATATCTTTCTCTCCTTCCATCCTCTATGCACATCCATGCCACACACAATCAGCTTACTCCACACTCCTCCAATCATATGCTGAAGATCTGAGACAAGCCGGTCGAACAGCTACTGGCAGCGGCCAGCCAGCTCTTGGCTACTCAAGTCATAGATAGCCCAAGCGATTGCACAGTAGGCCATACCAGCAAAGTCCACCAGCACTCAGCACAGCCTCACAAACTCTTCCTAGTCAGAAAAAAGTATTGGCCGATTTAACAGCCACATTTGTACAGCGGAAGATGAGCCTTAACGGCTACCACCACTGCTTGTAGTTGGCAGTAAAGGATCGCCCACTATACGATTCGAACCTACGACCCCGGTCGCGAGGAGTGAGCACCTTACCTCCTGGGCTATCACGGCTGCCTTTGACAGATTACGTTGAAACGAAGTGGCCATGTAACACAAGCTATACTTTGAAAGTTAGGGCTCACAGCCTAGCGGCACATGGCCGTATCGTGCCGCTGCACTGCCAGCTCAGCGCCATCGGTCACAGCCGGCTGATCATGGATCTTCAACGTCAAACATCAGCCGGCTCCTGCGGTTAGGCTACGGGCCAGGCTATGGCGACGGCTCGGTAAGGAAAGCGCCGGTCAGGTGGCACTTCGCGAAACTCTCTGGAGTCCCACTGACGTACTGAACAGGCATCGCACAGATCGCCGACAGCACTGCGGAGAGCCGCCGCTTACACCCTCGGCGGTCTCTCTCTCTCCACCTGTACACCCCCTCACGAAAGTGAGAACTATCAAACCGACCGAGGGGGCTGCTTTTGGTCAATTAAGTTCGCGCTGAATTTTCAGAATGTTTCCAAGAAATAAGAGCCGGCCAGCAGATTTCCTCGCTATGCGAACAGGCTCTACCTTGTAGAAAGTCCCGGCAGCACCGCTAGGTATTCCTTTCGGAGGTAGCGGCGAGCCATCGGAACGCGATTGAGACGAATCCGCAGTCTTCGGCTTCTCCGGAGCTACCTTATCTCCAACCACGGAACTTTGGTCATCGCTGGCCAGCAATGGGCTTTTCTCCTCCGGGGCGGCAGCCGGCGCGGCGACGGCGGCGGCGGCGTCTTCCTTATCCGCCATGTCGATTACACGTCGGCGAAGGGGGGGGGGGTTGCCGTACAACGCCCAAGCCGAGGAGACTCGTGAGATCAAACTAAAGCATACAATTTACCGGATAGAAATTAATTTTTGTTTTCATCAAAAACAAGTAAAAACGGATGCCTCGCGTTGAATGCAGCTTTCCGTAGCCTACACATAGATCTTACCGCCCACCAGACAATACACAGCGACTCCGTTTTCTCCCTGAACGCGGCGGCCGGCTTCTTTGACTTGCTGAGCTCGGCTACATCACGTTGAGCCGCCGGCTCCACCAGCAGGAACAGTGTAAGGATGTGATTGACCACTCCCGCCGCTTCACTTTCTGCGTGCACGTGTTCGAGACATGGATTCTACTAAATCCTTCATTTCTGACACGGCTGTCGAAAGCCTGCCTCGTTGTGTCTGCGAAGATGCTCGTCCGAAGCATGTCCACTTCGCCGACGTCCTCGACGTTATCCACTCGTTGTGGCTAAGCCAGCAGCTGTGCGACATCACGATAGCGGTGGAAAATAGGGAGTTTGGTGCGCACAAGTTAATGCTGGCCTCGGCTAGCCCTTACTTCAGGGCCATGTTCACTGGCAACGTGCTTGAGCGCGAGAGCAGCAAGATCAGCGTTCAGGAGATCACGCCGCTCGCCTTCGAAGTCATTCTCAACTGGGTCTACTCGAGAGAGATTAACCTGACTGTGGATAACGTCGAGGAAACGCTCGTGGCCGCATCGATCTTGCAGATTCGGACGGTGCTTGAGCGTGCCGAGGAGTTCCTGCTTACGCACATCACGCCGGACAACTGCATCGGAATCGTGCGGATCGCCGATATGTACGGCTGCCTGAAGTTGCTGAAAACTTCAAAGGACTTCTGTCGGCTGCACTTCTGCGAAGTCGTGACCTCCGAGGAGTTTCTTGCTCTGCGGGTCGACGAGCTGATCGAGATGCTCAAACAAGACACTCTCAACGTGAAGAAAGAGGAGCAGGTGTACAACGCGGTGATGGTGTGGCTGGCGCACGACATGCTGTCGAGGACTCCGGAAATGCCTAAGATTCTCGAGCACGTTCGCTTGCCGCTCGTCGACTGGTCATTCCTGAAGCAGAAAGTCGAAGCGTGCAAAGTCTTCCAGCGAGAAGACTGTCGCCGATTTTTGATAGTAAGCTAGCGGTGCTGGCTCAACCTCCAGCTTCGTCTTTTTCGTGCCGCTTTCAAAGACGCCGTGCAAGATGCTTAGGTGGGGGGTCGATCGGTCGCGTTTCAATGTCCTCCGGAGTGCTCCGCTAGGGCGGCACAGCCGGTTGTTCTCGTTTCGTCCGTGTTGATCTCCGACCGGTGCTGTTGCCCCAACCATAGCTTACTGAAACTGAATCCCTGTGATTTTCTTTTTACTCACGCCCATAGGCAATTGGGAGATTCTGGATGTGTATCGCAGATTGCATAAAAATAAAAATAATTCTATTTGTATTGCTACTTGAGAGAAAGTTGTCATACTTATACGAGCATCCAAAATAATACGAATAAAACACTCGGGATCATTAGTTAGTAGGACTCTGTTTAGTAAGGTGCACTAAATCATGCAGTAAGATTGCAAAACACAGGTAAAAGAAGTTCACATAAGTACATGTTAAGTTGAGGTAAACAAATGCATCTTTATCTAATGCTAGAGTGATGCAAAGTCGATGCAGGTGATCACACAATCCGGAAGCTCGTTTCTGACTTTTGATTCATACTAAGTAAAGGCCCAAAAGACTTCAATTTATTACGAAAATGGCTTGAATCCGGTACAGAAATCTGGGGAGCAGGTAGTGTAAGTGCAAAGTGGCAGAGCAAGGTCGGGTAGGAAGGCTGGTGCAAACAAGTGAAGAGGCCTGTTAGCCCCTACCCCTGTCTCGTAATAATAGTAATGCACTTGATAAAGCGCCCTCAGAGAACTTAATCTCTCTCTAGGCGCTTTACATTTACTGCAAAGGGAAATGCAATTGAATGGTGAGTAAAATCATGCTTGATAAACAAACAAAATGAATAACATGGTTAGGGGTGACTTGCACAGGGTCAGCATGCAAATGTGGTTAGTGGCAGCATGCACAGTGTCAGCACGCATAAGCAGAGGATCTTAAAGTCGAATCGATGCTTAATAGAGAGCTGGTGAAGCTCAGATAGAACTAAGTGGTGGGATGAAGTAGCTACACTGCTGACGACAAAGTAGGCCGACTTGACAGTGGAAACAGTGAGCTCATTGAGTGACAAGTTCTGAAATAGCACCGCTGGATTATGGGCAGACGAACGGGCTAAATGGCCCCTTCTTAAGGGTGAGGACTTCTAACTTGAGGGTGGCGATAGGCTTGCACAAAGCTATTCGGTTGGTCTTGTCATTAAGTTGTGGGAAGTTAATAGCAATCTGCCCCAGGTTCGTGTCCTGGAGCTTGCTCCTCGCGACTCAGGTCGTCGTGAGGAGCGAGGAGGTGGTAATCCTTCAGTAGGCAATCCTTTGAGGCTCACTGCAGGCAGAGAGATGGCAGCTAAGGCTCTTCTGCTGCTGCTGCTGCTCTATATTGACTATTGATCGGCTAAAATTTACTCTTTACTTTTGCTGTCAGCACCTGCAATGACCGTGCACCATTTTTCTTACGCAACGACAACGACTCTCCCGCTGCTGACTATGGCTCATCTTTTTCAGCGGTCCTGAGCTGCTACTTCCATGCTACTCACTAGCTCAACTGCTCTCCTGACTCTGCTATGCTTCCCGCGTTCTGTTTGTTGAGTGAGATGAAGTCTGTTGGCTACCGAATGCATACCGAAAGCGGCTTAGGCTGTGAGTGCGCTATGCAAACTCTCCTGCGTAACACCCATATAATCTTTATGGTTTTGTGGAGTTACAGAAGGAAATACATTACATTAAATTACGTTACCATTTATGCCTTTATGCTCAAGACGCACCTGTTCTGGTGAGCTGTGCCTTTACCCCAGTGAACTTGTCTGTTATTGTTCCGGTATGCTTTGCATGCTTCGATGCATGTTACCAGCCATAGGTCTTATTAACCGGCTGTCGTGAGTTTTGTCATGTTGTAGTGTGTGAGTCATGTTGATCTTTGTAAGTTTGATACCTTGTAGGTCACTAATCCTTGGTACTGATTCTCTTTCAGGAAGTTGTACAGCATCTGAGGATAGCAATTATGTCTCCTAGGGAGCCATGTTAAAGAACTATTATTAGTAGCAGTAGTAGTAGCAGCAGCAGTAGTAGTAGTAGTATATGCACGGTCTTTTATTTTTAAATTAAATCCCCCCTGATTTTTTGCAGGTGTGTTCTAGCATTTATAATATTCCTTATGGTGAGCAGCAACAGATATATATGCAGCTCGTACGCAGGGTTGTAATTAAAACAAGGTGTAAAGGACTGGTGGTCGTCTTAGTCTAGATGAAAAATTTAGCACTGAGTTCAATCGAGACGACATGAAAGAGGAGAGAGAACATGAGTAGGACGGCATGGGATTGCAGTCCAATTGCGACAATAGGGTAGGGAGTCTCTAATAGGGGCCATCTGCCCTACGAATAATAATAATAATAATAATAATGTATTTGATAAAGCGCCCTCAGAGAACTTAATCTCTTTCTAGGCGCTTTACATTTGCTGCAAAGGGAAATGCAATTGAATGGTAAGTAAAATCATGCTTGAAAAACAAACAAAATGAATAACATGGTTAGGGGTGACATGCACAGGGTCAGCATGCAAATGTGGTTAGTGGCAGCATGCACAGTGTCAGCACGCATAAGCACGTGAAGGACGAATCACAGGGACCCACTAAATGCTGTCCTAAATAGGTGTGTTTTTAAGTTCCTTTTAAATGTGGTCAGGTGAGGGGATGTTCTGACGCAGGTCGGGAGGGAGTTCCAAGCTTTGGGAGCATACGAACTAAATGCACGGTCTCCAAAGGATTTAAGGTTTGTACGAGGTATTTGTAGACTGTTGGATTTCGAAAAGCAGGTGGTACGATGCTTGGCCTGATGGGGGAGTATGTCGGAGAGATAGGCTGGAGCCATAGAATGAAGGGACCTAAAAATGAGCGACAAAACCTTGAAGTCAATCCGTTGCTTGACTGGTAGCCAGTGCAGGTCGGCGAGAAGTGGAGTAATGTGGCAACTGCAACGCTCACGACAGACAAGCCACGAACAAGTTTGAGAAACCCCCTCTGCTGAACTGCAATTGGCATCTGTGGGTTGTGTGCCTGTTTGTGATTGGTTAAGAATATGATTGATTGCAGATATTAAAACTGTTGGGGTATTGATCCATCTTTGACTATTTTTCTAAACAATTGGACTTAACCCTAGCTAAAGTGGATGGACGAGCCCCCTAATAATCCTCAAATGCCGAGTGGGAGACAGACAGTAGGGCATAACTTTTTGGCAGCCTTACAAGTCTACATCTATGATTCCTTGCTTTTTTTTCTGTCCGCCTTAAATATAAGAGTGTTTTGGGTGGGACGTACCGATCCACCTGGATGCACTGCTACAGCACAATGCTGGTCAGCGTCGTGTCGTGTGCTAATATTGCTTCGAGGAGGGAGGTCTTAAGGAAAAGAATATCGAGAAGAGGGTCAGAAGGTCAAGAGGGTCAGAAGAGGGAGCAAGTTAGCTGTGGTGGACAGCGTCAATTTCAAGAGAATTAGCATATGATCCTATATGCAGAAAGGGTTAAAGTGTTGTTCATAAGAAAGTGAGTTCACACTCGATGTCACCTGCAAAAGTTGATAAGTCGATCCTGCGTTCGATGAAGGAGTGACCATGCATATGGTGATGCCTGCTTGCAACATACTGTTAAGTTTGAGTCTGGATCAGTCATGATATTGGGGCGGCCTCACAGTTGGCAGTGTGAGGAATGTCACCTCATTGAGGGCATACTGAGTAAAGTTGCCACGCTGGTTTGGCCCAGTGCTTAAGATGCTCGCCCGACCGAGGTCAATGTGAATGACCGAGGTCGTGGGCTCGAGCCTCATGGTATATGTTAAGTCCCTGAAAAGTGATTAAATTATCTTAAAGTGCTATACAAATGAATTATGTATAAGTTACCTACCTACGAATCCTGAGCGACATTGCTATGCAAAGTGCATTACGACTGCTTGGCACTAATTTTATTTATCAAGAGTACAACGATCTGAAAAATACTGTCAGAGTTTTATTGCAGTTTCTCGATGTTTCCCACATTTCACATTGTTGCAGTTAACGAGTCAAAGTCCAGACCTTCACCCGATTGAACATCTATGGGACTGGGTTGCCATGTCCAAGCAGAGCGCTCAGTGCTCGTGACTCTTGATAAGCTTTTGCGTGTTAGCCAAGTAACTGCAAATGCCACATCGGTGTGTCCTCACACACATCTCATCGTGCGCTTGCACTGCAGAGGCGACACGTGCACGATTAGGGCAATCTTTGCTGTGGAAAAATTTTCGTCAGAAACCTCGTGATTGGCGGTGCAGTGCTTGTCCCTCTTGAAAGTGGCCGCTTGGCGACAGAAGTTAGCGTGCAGGCAGAGGAGATGCTCACAGCAGCAGACAGATCCGCTGCTCGCTCTGTGTGTATGTGTGTGTGTGTGTCTGTGTCTCTGTGTGTGTCTGTGTGTCTCTGTGTGTGTCTGTGTGTGAAAGAGAGAGAGAGAGAGAGTTTCTCGAGATGCTTCGGTTCGCGGCGCTGTCCAGTCGTTTGTCGAGTCTCTGCTTGCTTGTCTTTAAGGAAGCCACGCAGTATCAAGCTCGGCTGTACCATCCCGACCTTGTCAACTTTCAATTCAATGCGTCGTCGCTGCGCGCCCAGCCGCGATTCTCCTTCGTGAACCCGGAATACCTGTACATCGTCGGTGAGAGCGGCGCCGCGCTGGCCTCCTCCGCCTCCTCCTCTGCCGCCTGCGCCTGGGAAGGCTCACCCGATGTCTCGGCGCGATTGTATGCCAGGAGTTATCAGCCGCCGCTGCCGCTGTGCCCCCCACACCCCGCCTTGCTTGGCCCCTTTTCGTGGCGGAAGGTCAATGGCCGACCCCGCCCTATCGTATGACGGAACTTTGACTGCCAGCCTCGGCGACCAGCCGGTCACGGCTGCGGAATCAGTCAGCAGCGACAGGCAGTCAGGCCACGAAGCAGGCGGCCGGCCATGGTGCGACCGTATGAAGCACCTGATGAGCAGTAGAACGGTTTGAGCTTGAGATGGGCTTCGGCGGCCCGTACGCACCTACCGACTGTGGGACGCACCGAAACTCGTCCGTCTGGTCCGACATCCGTTTTGGTCTTCGTTGCACTCGCCCTCTGGATATCGGGCTGACGGCTCGGGCGATCTGCTGCTGCTACGGGGGGGGGGGAGGGGGGAGAGGAAAGGAGGGGCGGGACATCTGCAGGCTTCGAGCAGCCGAGTCCTGTTCGTCGAAGCTCGTATGATTGGCATGCTGAGCAGCCAGCGTTCGTTGCTTCCAGAAAGCGGAGGTCGGTGACAGCAGGAGTCATGGTGCAATGAACTGCTGGCACGGCCCGAACAGCCTGATGCCCCTGACATTCAGGGGCTGATACAGCTGGCGAGCGCAACGTTATGGCATCCCCCCCTGGTGGCATGTTTACTTTAAGAGTAGGTATCGAGAAAGGTCTAGTCGTACTGGAAAAAATGGGCGCCGCACAGCGGTAGAGAGTCTAGCTCAGAGCTTACGTTTTTATATTATATTTCAGGTGGCAGAAGTGTCTTAGCAGCTATCACACTCCCTTGCAATTGCCAATACAGTATTGCCTGGTGAAGGACACTACCTGACCTGGAGTGTGAAGAGTGAGTGCACACCTCACACCCCCCCCCCATCTACGCACACCTCACACCCCGTCTATGTCGCCCCAGGGGCTTCCACGTCACGTCCCAGGTCGGGGGTCGAGTCATGCAGCTGCAAGCAGTCTTTTTTACTGCTGCAAGTGGGAGTGACAGCTGCCAAGGCTCATCTGCTGCTGAATACACACCGCTGTTGTTTAATCAGCTGACTTCTCTTTCACTTGTACATGCCGATCGGGACTAGCGATATCGGTTGAGCGTAAATCGTTTGTAAGCGATCGTAGCTCTGACTTCTGCCCCCCCCCCCAGCGCAGCTGCATGGCGGTCAACACTAGGCACACCTGCAGCATTGATCTCGAGCTCAATGTGGACGACAGCCACCCATCAGCTGGTGATGGCTGGTCCCTGAAGGGTCCTGACCACTTTTGACCGTGCAAAGCTCTCTTCCTTGCAGAGGGGAGGAGTCTGCTTTGCAAAGCCCTCATCCAATCAGTGCACTGCCGTGCAACTCTGCGGTTGCTCCTATACCATTAACGCCTCCTTATGCTACTGCTGCTACCGTATGATAATATTTTTTGGATTTAATTGTGTAAGACTCGGCAACGATTCAGATTTGTATTAATTCGTATGTCGTATTGATTATTTGGGCCAGCATTGTGTGTGTATGTGTGTGTCAGCTTGTGTGTATGTGTGTTAGCTTTTGTGTGTGTATGTGTGTGTGTGTCTGCTTGTGTGTGTGTGTGTGTGTGTGTGTGTCTGCTTGTGTGGATGTATGTGTGTCTGCTTGTGTATGTTAGCTTGTGCATGTGTGTCAGCTTGTGTGTGCGTGTATGTATGTCAACTTGTGTGTCAGCTTGTGGGCGCATGCTTGTATATGCAAGCGTGCATGTTCTCTTATTACCATTAATTCTTTGTCAGTATTTTTAGGGAGCCGTGACTATTAAAATAAAAGAACCAACATAACTTGGTCATGAAATGTATTGCAAACAATGCCATAGCAGACATCTCTTTTCTGCAGGAGGCGAGGCAGGCAATGGGCCGTCCGGGTGCCATCGCGAGCTACTCTGCCGAGTCGACCGCTACCACGCCGCCTCGGGCGAGTGGTCGCGCCTGCCCGACTGGCCCGACGGCAGACCGCTCCGAGGCCCGGGCACCGTCGTGGTCAGCGGCTCGCTGTACGTCGTGGGCGGTAGCGATGGCGCGCACTCGGTGACGACGGCGAGGGCGTTGGACCTGCATTGGCTGCGCTGGCGCGAGCTCGCCGCGCTGGGGCAGGCCCGGAGCAGCGCCGCCGTGGCCACCAACGGCGACCTCGTCTACGCGTTCGGCGGCAGCACGGGCTACGAGTCGCTCAGCTCGGTCGAGCGCTACGACCCGAACAGCAACATGTGGAGCAGGGTGAAAGGTATTTCCGTGTCCGCCGACTCCTGCACTCACCGCGAGCCGGTCAGCATATGGCCCCCACCGGCCAATTATGGCTGCTGGCAGGAAGTCCGAACTCAGTTCGAACGAAGCTCGATTTGAAGCGGCATTCGGCTGGAGGAGGCGGTGGTTAGCGATTGTTTGAAATGAGCTCGGTGCACCCTGCATTGAGTGCAGAGGAAGCAGTCTCAACGACTGCCTCGGTAGAGCTACGATCGGGAGGGTTGGTGGTAGCCAGAGCATTCCTGCCCGAGGCGAACTTTTCTAGGCTGAGTCCAGTGGTGTGAGCCGCCTCGTGTAGTTCTATGTTTTCATAACGGCTGTCAATCGCATCGACTGGTAACCTATTGCAGCTGTCACGGTGACTTGCTGCGTCAATCTGTCAATGCAACTTCCCAGCCCTCGGAATGACGACCGTCTTTACCCATGACTGGATGTTGCCCTGTTGTTTTCCAGTGCCACTGTGCGTGCAGCTCCGAAGCATTGCAACATTATTGGTCAACTGGTAACCGACTCCATTTTAGACATGAATGTGAGGCGCAGCATGGCGGCATCAGCTTACATGCACGGCTATTTCTATGTCATGGGAGGTTATGACGGCCTGCACGATCTAGCGGATGTAGAGCGCTATGATGTCAAGGTTAGTCTGACCGCTGCCGCCTCTGGTATGCGGAAATTCTGAGCTGCCCTTGTGGAGTGAGAGCAACTGCCTATGCTCTATGCTTAGCGGCCCCACATCCGGGAAGTGCTAAGTCGGCTATCTATGCTGAGCGACCTCTATGGTGCAGTAGCGGCTGCGCTGCGTTGGCTGACACAGCGCAGCCGCCAGTCCACACCCAGCTGGTCGCCAAGCTTGTTACTTACTTAACGTCTTGGTTTGGCTCAGGGTTAAGGTGCTCATTTTTGATGACTAGAGGTTGTGGGCTCAAGCCCTGCGGCATATGTGAAATGCCTGGATAGAGATACGTTCTCTTAGGGTGCCGTATAAATGAATCGTTTGTGTGTGTGTGTGTGTGTGTGTGTGTGTGTGTGTGTGTGTGTGTGTGTGCGCGCGCGTGTGTGTGTGCGTGCGTGTGTGTTAAGTATTTAAGTATTAAGCAAGCTGATGGACCATTTTTCCTGATGGAGATCCCACTGCCTAAAGGCGAGTTCGCACTCGGTCTGTAACTCTCGTGTGCTGCCTACCGTCTGCCATCGGCACCATCCTCCCATGATAGCCTCGGCCAGCAAGCCCCCTTTGGCGAATTTCTGCTGAGTGCAGGGCAGGCTTTCCCCGTGCGCCGACCTCTGCCCGTTGCAGTCTGACCGCTGGGAAACCGTGGCACCGATGAGATTTCCTCGCAGCATGTGCTGTGCTGCCGTAATGAAAGGACTGGTGTTCATTGCCGGCGGGCCGTCTGCTCGTCCGATCGCCCAGAACGAAGTCAACGGAAGCTGCGAGGTGCCGCAGCACAGCCAATGCACGTCGTGGTGAGCGCCGCCTAGCGGGAGCGTGCCGACTGCTGCTGCAGCTTGTCGTCCGACGACCTCTCCCTCCCTCTCCCTGGCATGACCGCTGCCGCGCTGCTGAAGCTGCCGCCACGGCTCTGCGGTCATCATTGCAACCTGCCTGCTGCGACCGCAATAATGGCGATGATGGTGAAAACTTTGTGTGTCACCTCAATCTGGGCACTTTGCATGCACTCAGCTGTTAAAAATCCTCGAAGTATGGCCACAGCTGCTGTGGCTGTAAACTCATTTGGGTAATAAGAGGGTTTCTACCTTGCCAGGGAGACTAGAGTTGTGTGTGCAGAATGTGAAAATGTGTATTGACAGCTGAAAAACAAATGTGTGTATGTACTGCAAACATGTGTTGGTATGTATGCGTTGATGCTCGCTCTTCACGACCATTCAGGTCATTTATTCGAGTCCTGCAGTAGGTAATCCTTTATTGGCCACTGCAAGCGACGATGATGATAGCCGTGAAGGTTCTTCTGCCACTCTATAAATAGGCCTTTAAATCAGCTTTAGTGTGACGGCCCATCACGATTCTTAGCGACCTCCCTTGTCTGGCTAGGCGCAGAGGCCACAAGCATCTGTAGTGTCTCTCTGCTGTGGCATAGTCCACAGAGCCTGAGTTTTAGTGAAACGATTGTCTACTGGTGTAGGCCGAACACCCGCCTCAGCTGTCTTTGGATATCACTCCGTAGTTGTCCGTTGGTGTTCAAATCAGGCGACTGGCTGAACTACTGTGTCAGCATTAAACAATGATTGGTCAAATCAAGTATCTCCAGTATTCTGGAAAGGAAGCATGTCAGCTGGCTATAGTGGTGGCTTGTAAAATTCCAGCGAGCACAAGCGCACCTGGCACAATTTACTCGGGCCCAGCGAATGCTGTGACAAACAGTTGTGTTTTTAGCTTCTTTTTAGATGTCAAGTCAGGAGATGCCGAAACATCAGTCGGTTGTGCATTCAATCTTCAGGAGCATAAGAGCTAAATGCTCAGTCTCCAAAGGATTGGATATTGGTTAAAGGCCAACTCGATAAGGTGACTTGAGTCAGACTGAGCATCGGTAGGATGCTCAGCCTGACGAGGAATTATAGGTATTATATATTATTATTATATTATATTATTATTATTATTATATATTATATTATAGGTATTATAGGCCGGGGCAATGTAAAAAAAACCAGAAAATTGTGACCTAAAAGCAAGTGCCGGGACTTTGAAGTCGATATGCTAATCGATGGGATGCCAGTGCAGATGCGTGAGAAGCAGTGTAACGTGGCAATTGCCTAGTTCACTTAAGACGAATTTAGCTGCAAGTCACAAATCCTTGGCTGCCATATCCTTTTCATAATAAGCCTGAATTTTTCTGGTATTTTTTAGCTGAAAGTGGGCAGATTTGATTGTGAACCAGTTGTGGTCATCTAGTTAAGTTATTTTGCAGTAAGACATCCAGATTATGTGCAAAGGCAGTATGAGATATGCTGGCTGAGCTCATTTTAGATTATAGGCTTTCGGGCAAATGTCAGCAATGCAATACATGCAAGAGAGTTGAGAGAGGGAGTTCGTGGTGCTGGATCAGAAGGGATCAAAGCGCGTGTACAGCATTTCGTCGTCTGCATGGCAATACAAGCCTAGGTCGAGCTTGGTTATTAAAAAAAAAAGCTCGAGAGAATGTAAATTGTGAAAAGAAGTAGGCTTATAACAGATCCACTTTTCGCCTAGTCGATCTGTATGCTATTAAGCTGAGTTTCATTTTCCCAATCAGACTTTCAGTCTATATCACTTCTGTACTAGACAACTGCATTTGATTTCCAACGTCCGAATAATCAGATTTTTAACCTGCATATTTAGACTCTGGCCCACCTGCAGCAGCAGCATGGTAATACTGCTTTTTGGGGGAGTCGAGGTATAACATGGGGTAGGTTACTTGAAGCTCCGGCCTTCCATCGTCCAAGTTGACAATAGCTTCCGAATCGAGTTTGCAGTACCACTAATCGTTTCAGACTATGAGGCAGTGATGAATAATAACGATAGTAGAGCTGGTTTGGCCCAGTGGTTAAGGTGCTTGCCCCGACCAATGTCAAGGTGAATGTATTTGATGACCGAGGTCGCAGGCTCAGGCCTTGTGTCATACGTGAAGCTCCTGAATAGAGAATAAGTTCTGCTAGGGTGCTATGCACATGAATTGCATTTTTTTATTAATACTAGTAAGACATATGCATAGCACCCTAAGCAAACTAAATATCGTCTTCCGATGCACTTCACTTATGCTGGAAAGGAAGCATGTCAATTGGCCAGTGAGAACATTCACAATGGAATGTTGGTAAGTGTATTTATTGCACTAATGTAATCTGCATTAATCATTCAAGTTTGGGGTAGTGAAGGCAGCTAGTTGTCAGTCATATTCAGCATTTGACACGCCGTGCTCGAGCTACCCCCCCCCCCCCGAGCCGCCGCGAGCCGCCGCCCGTTCGTCGTGCTGCCTTGTATGTAATGTAATGTATTGTAATGTAATGTATCTCCTTGCGACTCCTTGTCCGCCTCGCCTATCGATGGCTCCAGCTGGCCGCTTGCCTCTCTTGCCGATGCCTAAAAGTAAACGTGAATCACTTGGGGGCGTCGCCGCTCGCCAGCTCTAGGTGCCAGCAAACGAATGACCTTGTGCCACCGGCGCCGCCGGCGTTGCAGCGTGTGCGAAGTGGACTCGTACGATCCGAGAAGCGACGCCTGGGAGACGGGCCGAGTCGAGCCGCTGCCATTTCACCGGCGCGGCCTTGGTCTGGCCGCTGCCGGGCAGCGTCTGTTCGCGTTCGGTGGCGTGACCAACTGTGCCGGCCTCGGCACGGCGCTGTACCACGACCGGCTTGCTGCCTGCGAGCCGGACCTCACAGCGCCGCTGCCGAGCGGCGTTGTGAGGGGTCGAGCGGCTGCGGCGGCCGCCACCACCGCTGGCGAGGCTCCGGTCAGGCACCTGACCGGTCCCGCCGCCGAGTGGCGCTGCGTGTCGGCGCTGCCTGTGGCCGCCAGCCGATTCGGCTGCTGCTCGTCCTGAGTGGCCGGCCGCGCCCGCAAGAATCGGGCGGCGGCGAGGGAGCGTGGGAACATGGAGCCCTTGAGGAGGAGAAGGACGAGGAAGTGACAGCGGCCGAGCGGTCAGCCAGCTCAGGGAGGTCAACCAGCTCAGCACCGATCGTCGTACAAGTCATCGTGGGTGGTGATGATGGCCACCGACGTCCGTTGGCAGACATCGGTCGAAGAAGTGGCACGATCGCGCCAGCATGGCATCGGCCGGCGTGTGCTGTGCGGCTGTGTTTTCTGATCACGGTGTGACCATCGATCATTGAAGCCAGTTTTTTTCGTACGCAGCTTCAGCCGAGAGAGAGAGCCGTCTGAATTTTGGGATGCCAACAGCTTAGTTCCCTCCCTCTCTCTCTCTCTCTCTCTCTCTCTCTCTCTCTCTCTCTCTCTCTCTCTCTCTCTCTCTCTCTCTCCCTCTCTCTCTCTACGTATTGTGACCGTTGTACTGTTTTTGCACCTGTTCACTTTTTTTTTGTTTCGAGGGGCTGACTGTTGTGGTTTACACTGAAGTTAGGCTGCTGCTTGATCTAGTCAGCTTTCCCATGTCAGAGCAATGTCGTCAATCCATTGCTCAGTCAGATTGCGCCTCAGATTGCAGGACGGACTTCAGCAGCATCCTTTGTATTTATGCCCTCCGCCAGCCCACCCGGCGGCTCTTTTGGCAGCTTCTCCTCCTCCATTTTATGGATATATTATTTAATAGCATTTTTGTTTTGTTTTCATGCTCTTACGCTGGAACTTATACGGCATTTCTTGCATTAGCCGCATTTGGGAGTTTCTCCACTGTCATTCGTGGGTGGGTCTGATCTGCGAAACAGTCCGAAGGTTTCTCTCTTTTTTTGGTCAGACTTCTGTATTGCTTTGGATGCAGTTGCGTTTTCGGCGACGTGCATCCGGCATGTGTGTCAATGGCTCATTTCGGCAGAGCACTTGTCACCGCCAGGCTGCCTGCACATAGTGTGTCAAGGCCTGTAGCCAGTGTTCGGCCAGAGAGGCCTAACACTGCCTCTCTCACTGAAATTAAACTGTTGCAATAAAAAAAAATATTAGCTGATTTAGCAGCTTTTATGGTATAGCGACAGAAGAGCCTTTACGGCTATCACCTCCGCCTTACCTACTGTGCCATCATGGGCACTCGCCCTCGTTAATTAGCGATTGGTACACCAGCCACTGGTAGCACCGATCGGTATCGTCCTGGGGGGCCTCGCTAATATGCTGGATGTAAATATAAGCAAATGCATTTTATTCATTTGTATAGCGCCCTGAGAGAACTTACCCTCGATTCAGGCATGCCAAGGGGCTCGAGCCCACCCACTACCTTGGTCGTCAAATACATTCACCTTGACCTTGATTCGAGGCAAGCATCTTTAACACAGGGCCAAACCAGTGTGGTGATGTAATGACGTGCACTTGAGTTTCTAAAGCCAATGTGCATCAATAGACTGTGCTTAAGGGGGCCGTGTCCATCCCCCCACCCCACCCCACTGCCACTTGAGCCTTACTAGGTAAGGGCTTCAGCAGTGAGGTCAGAGCAAGGCACCTGTTTGCTTGCCTCTGGCTGTGCCACGCAAACTACATTTGGCTGGCTGTCTCGATTCAAGAGCCAGCCAGCCAGCGTTTGCCGTACCGTCCAGTGGCAATGGGCAGTAAGTGGCAATGCAAAGTTTACTGGTTGAACTATTGGATTTGCCAGCCTAGCAAAGTGGTCAATCCTCTCGGGTCCAAAAGAAACTACACCACCAGGCATGTTTCCCCACCAGTTTCTGCCGGGCCTCTTGAACTGTTGGCATAATGCCCCTGTCTCTTAGCCCAGGAGACAAGGTGCTCCCTCTTCACGACCCACCCGGTCGTGGATTCGAGCCCTGCAGTGACCGATTCTCAATTGCCCACTGCAAGTAGTGGGTATAGCCGGTAAGGCTCGTCTGCCGCTATACAAATGAGGCTGTGGAATTAGCTAATTTATCTTTATTATTATTATGAGTTTGGGATCTGGGAATTTGTACCCATACCATAAAGTGATTTCTGCTAGCCTTCAATTACTAAATTGTGTCATGTAATGTAATGTATCTCAGGCTGCAAGTTCACAAAGACTATGTGGGTGTTACCAAGATTTTTGTATAGCGAACTTTTAAGTCTGTGCGGCTTTCGATATGCATTGCGTAGCCAACAGACTTCATCACCCAGCTCAGGGACTGCACGAACCTTGGCATATAAGTAGGTCTATCACGATTTTAGTTTTTGTGATTTCTTTTTAGGCAAACTTTTTTATATCTAGGAGCGGTTTTTTTAAGATATGTATTCTGGCATACAATTGCTCTAACAAAAATATCGTCTACGTATGTCTAAAGTTCGGTCGAGAAGGGTTTATGAAGAGTTAAAGAGACTTTACCTCTTAAGAAACTCATCAGAACTCTTGCTACAAGAGTTCTGAAGAGGCAAAGTTCATGTCGGACTTACGCGAGGCCTACGGCATCCCGAACCTTTGTGCTCTTTAATGGTAGTTTCTTTAAGTTAAGCGATTTCCAAATCTCGCGCTATTCTGAAACGCATCTCTCGGGAACAAGATCAACCACATCCATTGGTCTGCTGCTGCCATTAAGGTTACCGGCTCTCTGGGTCGGTGGTAAGTCGTGAACGCCGTTTCAGTGGTATACGCTACGAATTCGGCTACAAAATATCTTTATTTTGAACTTCGAACTATGACGCAATCGCTATTGGCACTGGTTTAAACAGATAAAGGCGGCGCATGTATTTAAATGTGCATGTCGGCAATAAATCAAATTTGGAATCGCCTGCACACAATTAAATCTGGACACGTCGGGTGAGCCTAACGATACAAAACAAAGCGCAGCTGATTATACTAATGGAAACTGTCGCGACACATAAAGCAGCGCTGCACATGACAGCGTCAGTGCTTAAAAAATTGCCACGACCAGTCCCGGATGCAATTGCGCAATCGTGGATGTCACTAGTGGTACGGTACACAAATAAAAAAAAAGAGAAAAACCCCAGCGCTTTTGACTTCTAATGTGTGGATACTGCATGCATGGGGAGACACTGAACAAAGCAGCTCTTTTAGATACTTCCAGCGATTGAGGCGCAGCTGCACTGCCGACGAGACCAGTCGGCGCGCCAGCTGGCCGTAGTAGAGACCACGCCCGCACGCATAAAAAACTGGTCACCAACAGGTCGGCGGAACAAGCGTGCAATCCACGAGGCTGCTCTTTTTAGGTCCGTAGAATGTACGCAGCCTTGTAGCTCGATCCGCCACACAGGTGAGACAAATGCCAGAGACCGCCGGCGCCGCTTAAAAAAATTACCGAGCACACTTCCGGCCAAGCTATCCCACAAGTCTTAGGGACCGGCAAATAAGCGGGAAAGAGCGGCGCTGGAATGTCTGAAGCACAAGTTACGAATCGGCTGATCTCTCCTCTCCGGTGTGGATTTTTTAAAGTGAGCTCGGTGAAGCCAGGTGAAAGTCCTCCGCCAAGGGATATCTCGCTTTACCCCTGGCACTGGAGCGACGGTGCAATTCAGGTTCAGCTAAGCCCGGGCTCGCCTGACAGCGACTTGGATCAGCGCCGCGGTAGACCGCGGGCCGCCGAGATCAACGTGCTGAAGCTCGAAGGTCACCTGTCTCCGAGCAGCATAAAATGCGATGTATGCAAAAGGGTGTTCCCGAGACAGAAGTCGCTTCAGGCCCACATGAGGACGCATACGGGTAAGTGGAGAATCGGCGTGCCCATACGGGGAATCCCTTTAAAAAACGCCGTACCGATAGATTCATGTGTCACTTGCACACACCAATCATTCACCCACGCGCTGCGCGGAGGCGGTGAACGTTCTTAATTTCACTGCAACCGTGACCGCGCCTTTAGCGTAGCTACTATACTGCTGGAGCGTTATGCAGCGGCATGGGTTGCAGGCGGCTGTGGCTATTTAAAAGGAGCCAACATGGCTGTGCCCGCGCTCTGCTCGCCTGATAATATGCCGCATTTGCAGGTGAGAGGCCATACGTCTGCAGCTTTGCTGGCTGTAACAAAGCATTCTGTCAAAGTGGACAGTTAAAGACTCATCAGCGACTCCATACAGGAGAAAAGCCGTTTGTTTGCAGTCATCCTGGTACGCGCTAGCGCTTTTGCCATGGGAGCTGCTTGTAACGCGTATCAAGTTGGCATCGCCTTCATGATCTCCGTATGTTTTTTTTATCACGTTTTAGAGTGCACGATCAGGTTTGCTCATGCGAATCGTCATTGCCCCAACCACCCGTTCTTCGCCCTCCAGAGGGAGAAGACTGCAGATCCTAAGCCTGATGCTGAGAACAAGCCTGCGACGCCTGCACAGCACAGCGTCAGGTAGGTTCGGTGTTTTGCAGTTGACCACTATCTAGCTGCTCGGCAAACCGGTGCGTTTACAAGCACAAAGCGTTTTCAGTTGTATCTCAGTGCTGCTGAGCCAAACGCCTCTGAAACCAAACCCTTTGGAGACCGTGCTTATAGTTCGTATGCTCCCAAGGCCTGGAACTCACTCCCGACTTGCGTCACGTCTCCTTACTTGTCCACATTTAAAAAGAAACCTCAAAAACGCCTCTCAATTTGTCACAGCACTTAGTGGGTCCCTGTGATTCGTCCTTATGTGCTTATGATGCAAGCACTGCATGCTGTCACTAACCCACACTTGCATGCTGACCCTGTGCATGCCACCCCTAAACATGTTATTCATGTTGTTTATCAAGCATGATACCACTAGCCATTCGATCGTGCCTTTGCAGCAAATGTAAAGCGCCTAGAGATTTGAGTTCTCTGAGGGCGCTATATCAATGTATTAATTAACATTATTATTTCCCTTGGGATGCCTACCGGAGGCCGTGCGTATATATGTCATGGAGCTATATATATACTAGGGCTCAGTACTCGCATCTCTCTTTTTTTTGCTGGCAGCATGAGCTTTGGTTTGGCCCAAGTGTGGGTAAGGGTGCTTCTCTTAACGATTAGGAAGGGGGAGTCTCGAATCCGTTTGCGTATGTGTATCTCCTGTATAGAGATTTCCCCTTAAGGCTAAATGTAAATGATAAGTAAATGTAAAAAAACGTCGAGTAAATGCTTTTAAGCCGTCGGCTCAGTGAAGCCATTCCACCTGCCAAACGGCTCCTGTTTTGGGGGGTGGGGGCATCTCGCTTCACATAATCACACCCAACGAAGCCTTTTCAGTACTCTTCGTAGGCCGGACCAGTGTCGAAAAGTCACTTGTAAGGGAGAACTCCTGACTTAGCAGTGGGGATCTCCTGGTGCCACTAGTCAGGTACGATCTGCGCTCGTCTGGAATAGCCAACGATAATGGGCAGTAGCCTTACGATGGCCACTGCACCTAGGACGAAGCAGTGGCCATTGCTTCTCACTTTGCTGCTGTCCAAGCTTTTTCAGCTGCTAGCACCTCAGCCACCCATTCACCTGGTTTGGCGCTTCGTATAGGCCTGCCTTCCTGATCACTAGTTTAAAAGTTCTTCCCATTAAGCCACCAGTGTCGACTTCCTCGTGCATAGGCAGCAGACACGCCTTGGCGTCCATCTTGGCCGCCGCGGCTCGGGTCTCAGCGTTGCAGTGCGCTCGCGTGCTCCGCGCTTGCTGCCGAAGGCCTGCTGCATCCGGTCGAGCCTCGCGCGAGCCGTCTTTGTTTCCGCCGCCGTCGGCGCGATTCGCTCATGGCGACGCTCTTTCTCGCTCTTGACGCTGAGCAGGAAAGAGCGAGCCGGTCGAGAGCTCCGAGCTCGCGTGGACGTCACGCCGACGCCAGGCCACGACAGGCCGGCGGCAGCAGCGGCGGCCGGTGGCGCATCGACGCCGGCACGCAAGAAACTTCGCCTGGAGCCGGCACGAAAGTGTCTGACGGACGCAAGCGAAATTCAGGGCGCTTTGGCTCTGATCGAACTCGCCAAGGCTGCAGCTGCTGGCGACGGCGGCAAAGTCGTCAGGGACGACCACTACAAAGCCGTCAGGGATGCCGAGGAGCAGTAGTGCACTGGAGCCACAGTCGGCCCGAGCCCCTGCCGAGGTCGTCGGGTCATGACATGTGGCCTGGGCTTTGCAACGAACAGCAGCAGCTGCGGTCTGGTGTGCAT
Source organism: Cristatella mucedo (assembly GCA_009760855.2). Taxonomy (NCBI): domain Eukaryota; kingdom Metazoa; phylum Bryozoa; class Phylactolaemata; family Cristatellidae; genus Cristatella; species Cristatella mucedo. The sequence continues at coordinate 2,702,591 of WPIO01000053.1, read as the reverse complement.
TGCCAGCACGGCAGCAACGCATCAGTCTTTGAAGCTGCGATGTGGCAAAGCTGTGTCTGCATGTGCAATCACTTGTGGAGGGATATTGCAATTTTTTTCTTCGTTTTTTTACTGCCTGGCTACTGCCAGGCCATGTGACGTTTATGCTCGCTCATGCCGCTGACACATGGCCGCCGCGCACACGGTCTCACAAATAGACGGCGGGCAGACGCCATCCGGCAAGCTGTGTAACTAATGCAGGTCTTGTTTTCTCGTGTTGTTTACGCCCTCGCTGCAGTCTCGGCTATGGCGGTAGAGCAGTCGCCAGCGGCGCAAGTGTCGTTTGAGCAGGCCGCGTCGAGTTCCGGCCGTTCGCCACTGTCCAGCTCATAGTCGCTTGGATGGTACAGCTCTCCCAGGAGCCGGTAAACGTAAGACGGTGCGTGACCGCCTCTACAACGCCGCGAAAGCAGCCGGGGCGAGTGCTCACTGCTTCCGGTCGGCAATTGGCTGGGGTGCGTCATGACAGGCAGGGTGGCCGTGATGCCTCGACGGTGCACAGCAGAGCGCTGAGGGAGCACTGCGGGCGACGAGTACATATAGCACGTGAGGAGAAAGTGGTTCGGTGTGGGCAGCGGGCAGACCAAGCGCCTGCGCCTCAATGCAGCCACTTAAGTGTGCTTTGCCGTAGCGCGGCGCCGGGCGTAACGCACATGTTCGTCACGTAGAGCGTGACTAGATTAGGAGGGATGTAGTCGAACACTGGATTGACTACGGTTGCAGACATCTCCTCTCCATCTTCGTAGGCCAGCACGTCCTTGGGGTTCACGAACTTGTTGAAAGTATCTTGGTCGCACGAGTACTGGTAGAGGGGACACAGCTTGTAGAGCGACGCGCACACTATGAGCTACAAAGGAAACACAAGGACGACACGATAGATGCAATCTGCCAGCCCACTGAGACACCGAATACCTAGGTAACTGCTACGACCTGCGTATGCAGGTGACACCAGCACACACACGAGAGAAAGGCTTCTGTTTCACTTTAGCAGGCATTCTGTTACTGACTGCTCAATGCAGAGGCATTTCAGCAGCACCCACGTGGACAGTATGCGCAATCGTAGGGGTCGGAGAAAGGTGAAAACTGCTGTGCCAACCTTGGCTACTGTAGCCAACCTGCTGCCCAGTCTAGGGCATTTAGTCAATGCAGCACGACCGATCTGACCAAACAGTGCACTGGTCATGCATCCACTGTATACAAATGACATTACATCAGAAATTACACTGATGGTTGCAATCAAGTTAAATATTCGAGGTGCAACTCGCACAGAAGCAGTGTGATGTGGCAGCTACGCAATTGAAGAATGACCTTACCAGCTATACCTACAGCAAATGCAAAGTGCCTAGAAAGAGACTTGAGTTCTCTGAGAGCACTATAACCAATGTATTTTTATTATACCAGTTGCAGGCGATTAAGGGCACAGGCCGAAGTCTTAAAAATGACCCCGATGAGTCCGATCATAAGTCGGTGGCTACTTGAAGCTACTTCGTAAACAGCTGAACGGTGATTTAAGCACACGGTGGTGAGTGCAACCAACCAGTGGCGGTTTCACCACTTACCGGCACCGAGTGATGCTTAGCTGCCAGTGCGAGACTGTGGATCCCGCTTAGAGCCTTCAGCCTATTGAGAAAAGATGTTTCTGACGAAGACGACCGACTGTCACACGTGGCTGCTGCTGATAGCGCCGAGGCGGGCGACAGGAGGACGACGGCAGCAAGTGCCGCAGCAGCAGCAGCAAGATAACGTGGCACGAGGCAGAGAATGGCGCACAGTGCTTGACGTTGGCATACTTATGAAGGCACACCTGCACTAAATGCTGCTAACCGGGAATGCTCACTCGGAAGAAATCAGCTAAGATTGGTGGGCCAAACAATGAAGCTTGCTTGCCTGACCGACCTCGGCATCGCATTCGCGGAGAGAAAGGCTTTGAGGCGGCACTGCGTCTCCGACGCCATTACCGGCTTGGAAGCCGTGTGGCCCCCTGTTCCTTAACCGGAAGGCCCGGGTAGCACCCGCGACCCCGGCAGGACAGGGCACCACCGCCGAATGTATATCTACTAGTTAAAAGTTTCCATAAATCGTTGCAATGCACATTGTTCTAGTGAAAACTGAACTGCATAAAGCAATAAGAAATTGTTTAAGAATAAGAGACGATATCACAAATCAGTCATCGGTGTGACAACGAAAAGAATAGCAAGGAGACAGAAGAGACGAGGGCTATACAATTCTACCTTACCCTCCATCAGCCATGACCGAGTGCGTCCCTATAATAACCTTATTGCACCGGGACATCATAGCAAATATGGCCGAGTCCGTGATAACAGTGGTTTCGATGCCAGCTTCGGCAAGCCTCACTGCAAGGTCATGACCCTAAAAATGGGATGCAATAGCGGAAAATCACCACAGTGAATCGGCAGCACTGTGCGACAGACGCACAGACACGAATAATGTCAGAATAAGTGAACAATAAATGAGCCAACTAATAAAATACATGCTTTATACTCTATAGCGCAGTTAAAGGGGCGGCAGATCTGCATGCTGTAAGATTCAGGAGTCATAGTTTAGTTTCCGACAGCTTGGATGTGTAAATTAATTATCAGATATTAAATTTATTATCATTAGGCAAAAAATATTAAACAAGCCTGTCTTAACTGGAACCAGCCCTAACAGCTACAACCAAGGCTGCTGTAAAAAGAATTAAGGAAATTTTCAGTCTAAAAATGTGAAAACCATACATAAATACAGCTCAGCCACCCATAGGATTTATACAGTAAATGCTCCTATAAAACAAACCCACCGAACACTAGCAATCACAACTCTTGAGAGAAGGACGAACACTCCCAGTAGCCCTCGCCAGGAGACCATAACTACGGTTCAATCTACACTCGGACATTAACAGACAAGCACTATAAGGTCATGGCAAACAGGCGATCACATTCTTATGATCAGCAACAATGAAAGAATGAATGCACCGTGCAGCATATAATAATAATAATATAATAATATTAATCACAATATAATTGTATAGCACCCTCAAAGAACCGAATCTCTCTCCAGGCACTTTAAAGATGCTGCATACAAAGTATTACCAAACGTTTAGTGATAACATCCGTAAACAGCAGGCATAGTGTAAGCAGATACATGCATAACATAGCAAGCTCTGTGACTTCGCAGCACTTGATCATCGATAGGGCAATGAAAAGTCTTGTAGAAAAGCCTTCACCAACAGGCATCGTACAGCGTCTCTACTCACGCTATAGAACGGCGCACACTCAGCAACGACGACATGGAATTTTAGAGGCCCCTTCAGCTGTTCTCTTCTGTCTTTCTTTGCAGCTCTCTGAAACAACACCGATCGCCATCATCGGTCGCCATCACCGGTAAGCAAGTGCAGAGCAGTGCAGCATGTTAACCGATCACGTGACCTGCCAACCGACGGCACAACGTCACATGCCAACGTGTAACAGAAGCTTGAGCTCTCGAGACCCGCGACTAGTACTGGTACCCGGAAAATTGAACTTGTCAAGCCACTACGTAAGGGGCAAGTGGCCAATCAGCAAATAATTAGCCATGCTGTGCCAAGGTTCAGTGCCAGCAGCCTTGTGCATCAGTCTGTGCTAAAAGTGCATACATTTTTTTCAATAAGCCAAAACATTGCACTCGCTCGCCATGTCTTTGCAGCCGTAAAACCCTTAATCGACCGATTGCCTAGTGGAAAAATTGTTTCGGCAGACTGCATTTCCGAGTAGTACCAAAGTGTGAGCGTATTAGCGTATATACGAGAAGCTTTATCCTAGCAAACTGACACTCCAGTTTGTCCAGTCACTCTACCCTTTATGGGCAATTGACTGGACTTTCATCCAAGCAGCACTCGGCAGCATGAAATGAGCGTGAATCTCGAAAGTACAAGCTAATGCCTAAGGCACGTAGTCTTGATTCCACAAGTCTGCACAGTCTACAAGCTTGCACAATCCTCGCAGGGTTCAGCAAAATTACTCTTGAAGTATATAGTTGTTAGCGTTTAAACCATAGACTTTACAACGCATTTGCTTAATCCATGTGAATTGTCCTTTTTGTGCTTATGCATGCAGAATGTGTGCGTGTTATCGTTGACCAGCTAACAAGCTCCCTTACTCGGATATGTGAAGTGCGAAAGAGATTCAGCTCCCTCTCTGTAGGATGCTCTCACCAGTAACTTCCACAGGCTTGCGGTTATAAATCACACTCCTGCAGCCTCAACAAAACCTCAACCCTAAGGTCCCGAGATCTCTTCTTAACGTGTGCACTGCTACACGGCATTGAGTTGATAAACTACTGATGGCAGCTCATTCTTTACTTTTCGATTTTGGACTGTGCAGGTTAGGGGTGAGCTTTTTTGCACTAAGATATCCACACGTATCGTTCTAAAAAAAATTGCCCTAAATTTAACCCATCGCATCTCTATAGCCTCACTTTCACTTCTGCACGAGTATCTCCTATTTTCCACGGGGCTATTTTTCCAAGAATAATGTGCATAAGGCACATAGGAACTAAAAAAAGTAACTACCTGCACAATTCTTACCCAACGATAGCTTCTGTTCTGCTGCCGACTACCCCAACCGTCCTTGGCTGCTAATTCAATGCTACTCACCTGTTTGACTGCCCATGTGACTCAGCTATGCTTCACAGCTGAGATCAAGCTCCTAGAAAGAGATTAAGTTCTCTGAGGGCACTTTATCAAGTGTATTATTATTATTATTAAGCTAAGTTTTCTGGCGACCGTATGCACATGAAACGCCACACGGCCTTGAGTGCGCTGCTGGTAGAGGTACGCATGCCCCTATCCACCATGGGTTCATACAAGTGACACTGCTGCCTGACGTGGCAACGTATGGCGGCTACCACAGGTGATAATAATAATAATTTTGTATAGCTCCCTCAGTAAACTAATCTTTTTATGGGCACTTTACGGATGCTGCATAGAAAGTATGACCACATGATTGGTGCAAGCAGCGTAGCAGTACACTAAAGTGAACAGGAGTCTAGAGTAAGCAGTGTACAGTGTACCACAATGTAAGCAGTTACAAGCACACGAAATAGGAATCACAGAAGACCAACCAAATTTTGTAATAAACAGGTGCTTTTAAGACTACTTTTAAATGTCCTCAAGTCAGAGGACGTTGTGACGTGCATCGGTAGTGAGTTCCAGGCTTTGTGACCATATGAACTTAAGGCACAGTCTCCAACGGTTTTGAGGTTCTTACGAGGTATGGCTAAACGGTTCGAGTCAGAACAGCTGGTTGCATGATTCTTCACCTGGTGGGGGAGTAGTTCTGATAGGTAGGCTAGAGCCAAAGAATGAAGGAGCCTAAAAGTAAGTGACAGCACCTTGAAGTCGATATGCCACCTGATTGGGAGCCAGCGTAGGTCGGCAAAAAGTGGTATGATATGGCAACTTCGAAGCTCACGAGCTCAGGTAGCCATCGCCTAGACTGCGGGTAGTTAATATCATCTGACACATTTCACCTACGGATTATAAGTGACACACACTTGAATTTGAGCACAAATGTGCTGTGAGGCTGCTCCTACATAGACGAAGACAACCTCTTTCAGCCTCCCAAGTGTGCATGCACAGCACCTGTGCTTCAGGCAAGCACGCACGCTGCCTCCTGACTACTGGTCCCCGTGGTGGGCGGGTTGGTGCTCCGGGCTGTGGGCACTAGCAGCACTAGCAGCTGCAGCTTCTGCTTCTGTCTTTGATCCTTCTGCTTTTGATCCATCTCTTTTGATTTGCCTTCGAATTAGGTAGAACAATGGGGGGCTAGATCAATAGGGTCAAAGAAGAATGAACCCAAACCGAACTGCCTAAGTGTCTGCATGAACCCAGACAGGCTGCCAAAGGGAGCCGGTGGTGGGGTGGTGGTGGTACCAATAACAGCAGCTGGAACGACAGCCGAGTGAAAAGTCAGCTAGCAAGATCAGCGCGACAGCGACGGCCTGGGATGCCGGCAGTGATGCAATCGTCCAAAGCAACGATCGCATCGTGTGGCGCAAAACCCCACACAAGGTCGCCTGCCACCGCACAGGCACGCGGCTGGTCTCTCGAAGCGCCTTAGCCGAGCCGAGCTGCAGCATCGGAGCAACTGCAGCAAACAGCCGCTGAGGCTATAGCGAGCCGGCAGCGGCCTCAGAGCTGCCGGCAAGCGCCGGCGACCGATCACTGACCAGCAGGAACGCCTCGACGGTGCGCGAATGGCCGGCCGTCATGATGATCTCACTGGCGTGTATGTGCTCGGGCGCCTGGGCGGCCACGCTGTCGCTGCTCGTCTCCAGCTCCGACAGCAGCTCCTGTATGCTCTGCTGCACACGACCGATCATGTTGGGCTTCGGCTGGCTGTAGTCGTCCTCTGTCTCATCGGCCAGCAGCAGTTTCTGAAGCGGATTCGCGTGCCCGAGGGATGACGGGAGACGCCGGGCAGGCGCGGTCCGGTGCGCCACGGATACACACATCGACGGCAGCGGCACCTCGGACCCTCGGCCCGCACCTACAGGCAGCCAGCCCTATCCCGCTCGGCTGGGGGGGGGGGATTGCCGAGCTGCGGGCTGCTGCCGCAGCAGTAGGTGCTCTCGTTCAAGCGGTGGCTCGCGTACTGTGGAAACACGCAATGCACGTTCGTCAAAGCACTGAATAGCCTGCGGTGTGAAGCTGCAACTCGAGCTCACGACCCCGGTGATCACAAGGCGATCGAGCACCTTACCCCCTAGGCCGAGCCAGGGTGGCAAAGCAGCGCTAGAGTGGCAGAGCTGCTCTAGATTCTATTATGCAGGCTGCATGTGCTTGCATGCATAAAAATGCGTGCACTCCCATGCACTGCTACATAGACATCCACATGCAGTCATTCATACATGTACACACGTGTGCATCTTCAGAGCGCATGTACACACGAGCTCACCACACGTGTGTTCGCGCGCGCACACACCTCCATATATAAATGTACATACCCAGGCACACACCACGTTCACTAGCAAGCATTCGAGCGAGTACACACGCACTCGTATTCATGCACGATACATAACATACATGCCGACGTACGTAAGCACGCACATGTGCCCGCGCACGCACACCCACCCCCAGACGTTTGCTCACACCCACAGGCATACAGACGTACATGCAAGGACCCACAGGCACACACCCCAGCCAGACAAACACAGCAAGCGCCAAAACTAATTGCCTATGGAATGCTAATGGATCTCTCTGTCTCTCACTGTCTGTCCGCCCGTCTCTGTCTGTCTGTCTCTCCGTCCGTCCGTCCGTCCCTCTCCCTCTCCCTCTCCCTCTCCCTCTCTCTCTCGTCCGTCCGTCCGTCCTCTCTGTCTCTCTCTCTCTCTGTCTCTCTCTCTCTCTCTCTCTCTCTCTCTCTCTCTCTCTCTCTGTCCCTCTCTGTCTCTCTCTCTCTCTCTCTCTCTCTCTCTCTCTCTCTCTCTCTCTCTCTCTCTCTCTCTCTCTCTCTCTCTCTCTCTCTCTCTCTCTCTCTCTCTCTCTCTCTCTCTCTCTCTCTCTCTCTCTCTCTCTCTCTCTCTCTCTCTCTCTCTCTCTCTCTCTCTCTCTCTCTCTCTCTACACGACTGGATCCAAGACCAAATTATCGATCGCAGCACAAACACGACTCTGCATGCCGCACGATGACAAATACCTACATGCAAAGACTCTTGGGTGTCTTTCTCATCCATGTGCTTCTCGTCACTAAAAAAAATGAGGGAACAGCACGCAAATACATCAAGCCGCATCATCGGATAACTTTACGCACGACATTATGCGGACGGAACGGCATCCGCGAAGAAGGGAGCAGCAGCTTCGATATCTGCCAACACGGAAATCGCAAGGTCGCGAGCCACTAGCGGCCGCGGCGGGTGGAAGTGAGATGAGGAGCAGTGAATCATGCACGGCAAAGGGTGCGGTACCGGAGAGAGGCGTGACGGCAGCCCAGTCCTGGTGACAGAGCGCAGGATGCAGGACTCGTGAGCGCAGGCCGCCCGCAAGCACGAGCATCAACGAACGTCGCCAACATGCAAGGAGCAGGAGCACAAACTCCCACTTGAATGGTTAGCAACCCATTTATTCCCTGGCAGCATACTCCCAAGTGGTTAAATCCTTGTCGCCCTACTCAAGGCTGCTGCCCGGCAGCCGGTGGCACAGCCGCAAACAGAAAGATGCGAGTGCAAGCAGCCATCTCTGCTTTGTCCTTAGGAAATGCAGTGACAAAAACGAGGCGGCTGCTCCAAAGTTCGAGCTGCTTGCCTCGTCGAACTCCTCTTCACCCCCCCCCCCCACCGGTTCTGCCACCGCACACCCAGATGCCCCTGAGGTCATGGCCATGAGGTCATCGTGGGCGAGTCGAGCGAGCGTCTCGTCGGTCGGTCGATGTCACAGTAGTAGCAGCAGCAAAGCGCCGCGACCGTTTCAGTCGATCCCAGAAGCTGCGGCTCATCCCGTCTCTCTCTCTCTCTCTCTCTCTCTCTCTCTTTGAGAAATGGCTGACTACTTGAGGTGCGTCGGATCACCGAGAGCCGGCTTGCAATGACGGAAGTCCACACCACGCTCGGCACCACGGCAGACGACGATGCGGCTCGGAGACCGAGAATTCCCATTCCACTGGACAGGGCGCAATGATTGGAAGACACGCAAACGACACTGGCGAGATTTGCTCGCGAACACGAGCGAGAGAAGTGAGACGACGGCCGATCGCCGATCCTTCTTGCAGCCACCTCGCCGGTCGCCGATGCTGCTGCTGCTGCCTCAGCCGGCACGAGTTTTGCAACGTCCCTTGGCGAGCACTCGAACCACTTCTCACTAGATCGAAAGCTTGACCGCTTCTTCGTAGGTGGGCAGTGAAGGCGACGTCCTCAGGCTCGCTGCTGCTTCGACAGCTTGATGCGCCGCTGGATTGGGTCTGTGCGATGCGGCGGATGCGATCGCCGACGTCGACGCCGGCATCGCCGCGTCGCAACACGGGCGACTGGCCCACTGCATCGGCTGCTGCTGCAGCTGACGCGTCACCGCGGGCATCAGGATGACGACCGATCCGGGCGCGGAGCCGATGGCGGTTGCCTCCTGGTAGCTGGGAAGAGGGGGCTCGGCGGAGGCCAAAGCACCGAGCGCGGCCCGCTGGCCGTTGCCACGCCCGCAGCACGACGCACACGAACAGCAGCGACATTTGGCCGCCGCCTGGCGAAGCCACGAGCTCAGCCGCTCGCGGACCGTTCGACGAGGCGAGCAGCTGCTGCGCAGAGGGCAGCAGCAGCACACAGCCACCACGACGATCACGGTGATCAGGAAGCCGAACACGATGTAGTACGGCGCCTGCTGGCCGAGTATGCTTCCGCCATCGAGTAACATCGCCTGCTCTCGAGGGACACCATCGGCCAGTGTGCCTGCGAAAGGAGAAAAGAAAAAAACTCATTACAGCCACCTCTCGACTGCTGCTGCTGCCGAGGACCGATCGCAGCAACCGTGGGAGTTGGCCGCCTGGGGGGGGGGAGCACCATCGAAGCTCAAATCCCAACACGGCTGCAGTCATTGCTATGATGCTATCGCCACTGCCGCCACCGCGACTAGTGGGCAAGGTCGCAGCACGTCATCACCTCACACCCGCAAATATAGGGATGCTGCCTGACTTGGCGCTAGGCTAAGCATGGATCCTCGGCATCGATTTCGGGGGTGCCAAAAAGCAGTCTGCAGTGCAATACGATGGCTCGCTACAATCTTGCCGGCTCTCTGCCCTGTGCGAGCATATGAAATACAAGCTGCCTCCCTAAGCCCTAAATCCTAATGGAGGACTCAATGCTCATTAAATGTATCTTGACTGCAACTCCACAAAGCCACTAGGTAGGTACTCTCTAAGCATCTCACACAACAAAGAGGGAGAGTGAGATGCATGGCCGAGTCAGAAGGGCAGTCGAGGAAGTGAGTAGCATGGACGTATCAGCTAAGGGTGGCTGAAAACACAGCATCGAGCCACAATTCTAAAGAAGCACTAACCGACGACAAGCCACTTGGCAATTTGTTACTATTTGTTCGGATGAACGAGAAGGAGAAACGACAACAGGGCGTTAAATAATAGAGATGCACCCACTTGCAGTGCAGAGCTCATCAGTGCAGTAGCTCAGGGGCACAAGTGTCACACATTTTGCCTGGCTGGCAGCAGCATTTTTGCCAGCCAACAAGACAGTGGCCGCTACCAGGCAGACTGACTTGGCACTGTTAAACCTGCAGGATGCTCCAAAAGAAAATGTTGATATCCCCAGGAAGCAGAGCTCAAGCAATGCACCGTTCCTTGAACATAGGGCCACGAGAATTACCTTCCGTCTTATAACCCTTCACAGCCGATACTGCCCGAGTCACCTTCGGAGCCTGCTCGCTTAATTATAAGCTTTCGGAGATGATCGGCAGCAGGTAATATATAGTAACTAAGGCAGCAGTCATTACTATAGTATCATACATTCACTGCATCCCAAGATTCGCTGGCCTTGTCAGCGACGGTTTTTCGGCTAAAGACATTTCTACCGTTGACAAGACAGTTGTTCAGATTTGCTCGTTTTTCGACCAGGGCTAATCGATGTATGTGAGCGTGAGCAGCCGCGGACCACTGCAGCCAGATGAGACAAAAAAAAAACACTAATGACCTGGATATGAACAAACACCGATCGCCGACCTGGTTTGGCCCAGGCTGTAAGGTGCTTGCCTTTGATGACCGAGACATGTAGTTCTCTTAGGGTGCTATACAAATGAAATATATATATATATATATATATATATATATATATATATATATATATATTTCATTTAACATTATATTCATGCAGCCCCGACTTTAAACCTTAAGATTGTAAAGCCTTTAACTTTAAAGCCCGACCTTAAAACGGTTCGACTTACAACAATTCGGAGGCACGCACTCGGCCATGGTCACGCAGAAACAATCGAAAATCTAATGTATTCAAGAAAACTTTCAAAAATCTCACGGGGTCAGTAGATTTAATTAACCTTTCATTCACTTCGTTTACCTCTCTATGTCTTCGTCAGCATGTACCGTGGTCTAATGTATCGTATTCAACTCTTGACTTACAAAAATTCGACTTACGACCGGATTTCCGGTCCTTATTTATTTCGTAAGTCGGGGGGGGGGGCTGGCTATATATTGATATATTACTGTTTTATTCTCTACCAGACAAGGAATTAGATGAACCCGGTGAATTTGCTCACCGACACTGGGCCAAAGCTCGGCGTATACTTAAACTGCTACTCACTATATCCACCCATACTTGGTTAGAACTGTTAGAAAATTGTTGTACCTTTTCACATGTCTTATTTCAGAATACTACTATGCCAATAAAACGCGAGCCTAAACTACAGGAATAGTTCGAAGAAACATCTGCCCCCAATTCTTCCTAGCTATGGGGAAATGCAGTTCCTACTCGGCATCTATCATCGCTCCAGCTGCCCATGCGACGCAAGCAATCAGGCAATTTCAAATATACTGCCTGCTGAAAAACGTCTTGGTCAACCATCGATTCATTTCCCTCTGAAATACAATCCCTAACGTGACCAAAAACCATTATTGCGTCAAAAGTTGCAAAAAAAATTGAATCACAAGGTGCCAAAACAGGCCATTTCACAAACCTAATCGGGGATATACACATGCTATATATATATATATATATATACACATGCTATATATATATATATACACATGCTGGTTTGCAACACAAACTCCATCTCACGGTATCATTTCGGTAGCCTACAGTGAGCTAAACTCAAGAAACGTTTAAGGTTATACAGTAAATCTAAGGATGCAAGGATTTTTATGTCCAAGAGCGCATTCTGACTAAAAGCTGTTGCGGTCCCAGAAACCGCAGCACATGTGGCATCCGGAGCTCGAGGTGACACGGCAGTCACCAGCAGCAGCAGCAGCAGCAGCAGCCCCCCCCCCAAAGCAAAGCCAGCCAACGGAGATCTGCTTTCTGAGCAATGGGCTTGACTAGCCCATTCCACGGGAGTAGTACCCCCTAACTGTAATAACCCGAATACCAGGGAGCTATCTAGATGCGTGCGCTGTTGCACTTTTGGTGCATTGCTTTCTCACAAGAGGCGTTAACACAAGTTGAGCCTCAAAGGACTCGAGCCTGCGCTGTGAGCATGCAGAGCCAGCGATGAAAGGCAACACCCTTGTTTTTCCCGAGTTTGGGGCACGGCGTCGAAAACAAAATATCCATGTTTTGACCGAGCAGCGAGCATGAAGTTTCTCTGCACGAACTAAAAACAAAATCCTAGCTGATTGAACAGCCTCTTTCGTATAGCGACAGAAGAGCCTCTACGGCTATCACAGCCGCTTGCAGTAGCAATAAAGGATCGCCCAATGCAGGATTCGAACCCATGAGCCAGGGACCGAAGTCATCAAAGTAACTGCCTTACCTAGTGTGTCGTCAAGGCTCACGACTACATAAATACACGAGAGGCAGCAAAGGCAAACTTGCACGAACTATTTGCTCTAAATATGCATGTAATCAAAAAAAAGTTAGAGCGGGGGTGAAAATGACAGCTGCTTATAGGCATCGTAAGTTTGTCGGGTGGGATGGTGGTCTAATGACCTGCTACTGCCCCCACCCCACCCCCATTCGATTGTCAGACTGTGGCACTACGCGGCCTGCCCCTCTCAACTTCAAAAGCAGGTGCCAAATCGTACTAGCCTTCAAAACTCGCTGCAACAGCACCGCTGACTGGCTGGCTGGCATAAACACAAAAGACCGCAAATGAAAAGCCGAGCCAACGGCCAAACTAGCACGATGCAGCCAAGCACCACAAAGCTATATAGTATCACAGGCATGCTTCGACCATAGAGAAAAATTCTCATCAACGAAAACCCCAAAAAAGCAGTGCATTAGAGGGAGGACTGTAGCGCATGCGTCTAGGAAGATGCAATAATAAGCACGACTTATTAGCTCACAAAGCTATTGGCAAGAAAGCACACTGTATGCACGACAGCACTCGTTGCGAGCCTAACAGGGACACGTGGCTTCACGAATCACGACGATATATACAAACCGAGATCTGACATTCCTGTCAACTAGTGGATGCCTGCTCCTCCTGTACTCGAGGCACCAATTTGCCAAATGACGCAAACTTATGAGGCTAGGCAAGCCGAGATTCTGTGCACACGATCGCCGTCCAGCACCAGAGGTCTGAATTCCCCAGCAGCTAGCGAGCATAGCTAGCAAGGCCGGAGCAACACACAAGCAGCTAGGGCTGGTCAAGGTCAACCAAGGCCACTGGCTGCAACCCACATACCACGACCCTAAATAGCAGCCGGACCACAACATCCTCCCACTGGTGAACTGTAGCCAATTAGAATCGGCCAAAAAACCTCAATGCCGAAATCTCAATGGCAACACAAGCTACACGACACTGGATTCAGTGCCTCGGCTGAGAAATTTTTTCCGAATGATGGACCAGGGCTAGCACAATAAGCGCTTAAGCACCACACGCACGCACACAGACACACACCCGGACACACACACGGACACACACACACGGACACACACACACACGGACACACACACACACACGGACACGGACACACACGGACACACACACACACACACACACACGGACACGGACACACACACACGGACACACACACACGGACACACACACACGGACACACACACACGGACACACACACACACACACACTGGCAGGCACTAGCTACAGCGACAAACAGGCCTTGGCAAGTCGGTAGACCATTAATCCCACCAACATTCTCCTCCTCTTGGCTCTGATTGCTTCGGCGTTGATTGCTTCGTAAACTCGCAGCACGTGGTCTTAGAATGCATTCACATTCGAGCTTGCATCTACCAGCATTTCCAAATACCGATAGGCATCTATGGAGCAAACTGTCATCCAGATGCCCTACCGTCCAGCTTGCTGGGTGAAGGGGAGAGGGGCCAAGTATCAGGAGCAGCTAGCAAATTGGCAACCTAGCAATGCCGAGCTTGCAACATAGCAACGCTGAGCAGGGTCTGACCCGACAATGCCAAAACGAGATAAAAATCGAACTTATGCTCAAGCGTTTTAAACAAACGAACGAGCTTTCCAGCAATCCGTTGCATATCGAGGGCACTAGCACCAGGGAGGAATGTGCAAATTTATCCCCGACAACAATTTCGCCTGCACACGCGCCCACACATAACATACACACAGGTCCCAATCACAAACAGGCTAGGCAGGGCATTTTGCCAAGACACTCCTGAGTTCTTCGAAGGATCACAGGAAGATCACTCGGGAAGGGGAGAGAGAGAGAGAGAGAGACGATCCTCCACCTGTTAGCTAATCACTCCGGCTGACAACCCAAGTTCAGCCTTGAGCTTACATACTCGATTTGCCAGAAACGACGTTTACTTTTGTGAGCATGGCGGCAATCTAAGGGATCTGTGAGAGTGCCATTGTGTCACACTGTCTACACTGTCTAGTGTTTGCATGGTGACCTCGTCCTTTCGCAGCGTGACAGTCGAACTTGCAATTCCAATCAACGAGCATAAGAGCAGAGCAACAAGCCAAAGCCAAAGGCGAAACAGCAGAAATGCTGCCGAGTTTAGCAGTCACAATTTTGCTTCTCCTTTTTTACCATCCCGAATGTCGCAAGGTATATATTGCTTAAAAATATCAATGCAAGGTCGGTGTGTCATGCCAAGAGACATAAATCTGCTTACATGCTTGCGTCTAGACGTCAAACCTGATAGCGGGCAACGCACTAGCTCCACTTTCGTGTGTAAAAAACCACAAAGTAAAAGAAGCAAAGCCAGATCGGGTGAATGAACAGCCAATATAGCAGCCGAAGAGCTTTAGCTGCTATCGCTTCGGTTTGCATTGAGCAATATAGGATTTAAAAATAGTGATAATAATAATAAATTTGCATAGCACCCTCAGAGAACTTAATTTCTTTCTATGCCCTTTTGCATGTGCTGTAAAGGAATCATGATCAATTTTCCCACTGCTCGGACTCGAACTCACGAAGTGGGTGGTGAAGTCAAGAACCTTAACCGCACACCCGAGAAAACCACCACGCACGAGCGTCACTTGCCTATATGAACGGAAACGTGGCCGGCAGCAGAGAAGCTGGTTACTGAAAGCAAGACATGTACTGTCTTTATCACCCATCAGTAACCTTCTGTAACTCCATAAAGCCACACTGGGGGTAATGCTAGAGTGTCTTCAGCAGCATATTCAAAGCTATATATAGCAGCTTTCGGTGCTGCCACAGAGAGAACGTGAGTTGAAGGATAGTTAAATCACTAAGGCAGTCAAGGGAGGGAGGATGTGAGTAGCATGGGTGAAGTCTGTTGGCGACCGAATGCGCACCGAAAGCCGCTTAGGCTGTGAGTGCGCTATACTAAACTCTCCTGCGCAACACCCACGTAGTAACACTGCGTCACACCCACGTAATCTTTGTGGCTTTGTGGAGTTACAGACGGAGATACGCTACATTTACATTCCAAGTAACGGCACAGTAAAGCTGAAAAAGAATGTGCCAGAGTTGATAGCCAATACGAAAATATCGCTGCATAAGAATTAGAAAGAGAAATATAATTTATAAAGAGTTTAGTGCTACTCTCTATATCGTTTCCAATGAAGTTGGCCCGGGTCTTAAATAAGTAACTTGCCATTGCCTATTTTACCAATAAATCTAGCAAAAAATTTACTTCAGCCTGCTTTGAACTATTAATAGAAAGTTTTAAGTTATCTGTGGCTGCCAGGAATCATCACAGAAACAAATCCAAAAAGAAAGGAAAATGTGTCGTTGTTTTGTAACAAGTCCTATGCTGGACAGCATAGCTAAAGCCACCGAATCAACTGAGTTTATCAAAGAAAAAAATCTGTGTTTAACCTAACAGGACAAGGCTATCTTACAAATTGATCTAGAATAGTCCACAAGTGAGAACATAAAATCTCAAAAAAAGGCTTTTACATGAACAAATTATGCTTAACAATCCAGGCACCCACTGCGTCCCTCTTTACCAGGGAGACAGGTGGGGTGCGACAGGCAAGCCATGTAGAGCTGGTTTGGTCCAGTGGTTAAGGTGCTCGCCCCGACCAAGGCCTGGCTGAGGTCGTGGGCTCGAGCCCTGAGGCATATGTGAAGCGCCTGAATAGATATTAAGTTCTCTTGGGGTGCTATACAAATGAGTTATTATTATTATTATTATTATTATCATTATTATGTAAGACAGGTGGTTGCTAGCCGTGCTAGGTGGCTCACACTTGCCCTGAATAAGTATATCACTGTATACACAAGTTTTGCTTACTTATTTTGCAGTCGAACAAGTTAACATAACTTGTAATAACAGCTCGGGCGACAGTTTTCCACTCTGGCACCACGCCGACCAGTCAAAGTGGGCACGTTAGCATACGCCTCGGTCATACTCGATCGAGCATTCTGGTGTACTTCCAGGATCTGATATCTTCAGGCATGCTAGTCTAAATTACCTTTACTTCGTTTAAAGAAAGCATTAATAATAATAATAATAATAATAATAATAATGCATTTGTATAGCTACCTCAGAGAATTTAGTCTCTTTCTAGGCACTTTACATTATGCTCCCTCACTGATTGGCTGTATCAGTGGTTCAAGCAGTTTAGTCGCTCAACAAGAAATCAACAGATACTGCTCACGACCTGCTCTACTCATCGGTATGTTCGGTGATGCAACTCCTATAGCGGACGACCTTCGGGCTCGGCACTGGCCTCTTCAACCAGCCACAGGTCAGACAAAGGTCTGACATGCAGGCTCATATGCCAGACACGGGTCTGCTCACATGAACATGACCACGACTGCAAACCAGCTTCACAGCAGAGAAAAGCATGATGGCCGGCATGCAAGCTTCCAGACTCACCCTGTGCCCGACCAACGATGGGTTGCATCCACATCTGCAGACCACCTGCCATCGTCAATTGCATCCACGCACTCACAATGACTGCTTCAACGGTATCCGGTTGTAAACAGACTGGTCTGCCTTGAACATCAAGTCACTAATGGCGCTCATCGAGACAAGCAGGAAGACACACCAAAATCTGGTACCCGTAGGAAGTGAATGCATCTGGGAATGTTGCCCAAAAAGATGGCTGCTCGGCCACAGTAGTTCACCATCTCACTGCAAGCCATGTCACTAGTGGTACCGCCGACCGAAGTTCATTATGACTAGATCAGTTCCAGAAAAGATACAAGCACGGCTCCACCAGTTTACCTGTATATAGATTCTCACTCCAATGCAGAGTGACAGCGTACGAAACCGAAACTCTCGCAGGACGAAGACTGGCCATTAATGACGAGACGCCAAATCGCCCAGGTGATTCTGAGCTGCCTCTGATGACGAGTGAATTGAACGTTGAAGCACAACCGACCGAGCAGTCATGCTTATCCATCAAGGAAAAACAAGCAACCGTCCGAGCGGCACTCATAACCTTAAGCACACAGTACACCTCGTGTCAGACAACTGTTGCTTGTAAACCATCACTACGACACTGAAATGCACACCTCAGAGAACCACCGTCCTGCTGACCTGTGACTGCAGAAACAAGTTTAGCAAAACAGCATGGCTTACCTGGCATGATACTCCTCACGAATGATTTTCAACACTGAAAACAAAAAACAAGGATCTGGCCAGCGAGATGGGCAAGCAAATTATACAAGAAATACCTTCGTGAGGTCGGAAATACGTTTTAAAAATGGCCCATAATAACTGTTGGTCAACCTCACTAAAATTGCAAAAGTATCGAGCCTTAAAGCGCTTTTGTCTGTGCAGTGATATTTTCCAGAAAGCTAATCCAGATTACTCTAATTGGACATGCTCAAGTAGCTAACAAACGTTGAGATATGCAAAGCTTTGCAGATTACATTATTATATTATATATGTAAATTAAAAATGTAGAAGGAGATTTCAACTTTAACAAAAGCAAAAATATATTATTATATCTTAGCTTCATATAGCTTAGCTTCATACAAAGAAAACAAGTTAACCTGCTTGCAATCGGGACCATGCCGACTGGCTGACAGGCAACAGTTGTGTGGGCTGATAAATCGAAGTTTAAGTTTTACAATAATTGCAGGAGAGCAGATGTGAAGCAGCAAATTAATGACGGATACTCTCACTTCATTCACAAGGAGTAAAGTTCGACAGCAGCAGCTGAGTGTCGGTATGAGGCTCTTGCACAGCACCTAGCAGCACAACTCGCTATCGCATAGAAGGCATTATGAACCAGCATAAATACAGCCATCGTAAATAATAGCAGTATTTTTAGACAATGGCTTGGATCACTGTTATCTTCCACAGACGGCCTTGTTCAAGCCAAGCATGAATGTCAATCTGAACCCAATCGCACACCTTTGGATGCTTTAGAGTGAAGTGTAACAGATCGGCAGCTATTCGTATCACCAAGAGATTTCTAATTTGAGGCTCTATGTCAATTCAGGCAAACAATTTCTCTGGACATACGGCCGGAGGGTGATTGCTTCCATGCCAGCCCTTATATGCAAAGTGATTAGAAATTATGGTGGAGTCATTTCCTATTATCCTAAGTAATTTACTACATAAATGTAGAAGCCTAACATGTTCATCTACCACCGTGACTGCATTTGCATGCAAAGTAAAGCTTCTTGGACAGTGCACTATAAAAAATACCAGAAAAAGCCGCCACCTTTCCGTTAAGTTTGGCCGGTTGCTTCAACTTATGGCGGTACATGTACACAAGAAAACATTATAGAATGCTGCGGCCTACTTTGAAAATAATGCCGCTCCACATTATGAGTGCAGTCGCTGGCTTTTCATAAGAGGCGACCGGCAGTACGGCTAAAATGCCTGCCTACGTTCAAGGCTACGGTTTTTCTTTTATCAGCACACTATTAAGCCAGTTGTCCAACGTTCATTTTGCTGGCTTCGCGAAAATTCTTATGGCCATGAGTGTATGCTATCAGTGGGCATTGAACAGTAAAGCTAGCAGAAATGGCGCACACAAGGAACAAACATTATGAGTGCAGCAGTTCAGGGAAACTGGCTGGTCACGCTAGTGGCACCATGTCCATGGATACGCTACGTGCATGCTTCACAGACTTGGAACAACAGAACTACACGACGATCAATGTTACCTACCCCTTCTAACCAAGTTTCCGACAACTGATTCAGAAGGTTGGACTGCCATAAGTTTCCTTCCTTCGGTGCTGACGGTCCTCAAAAGCTCCCTGCAAGAGAGATCACTCTCGCGGCCTCACCGAGGTGGTCAGAACACGATCACCGTTTAGTTTGGCAACGGCAGAGCACCGAGACTCGGAGCAGATAAGCGATCAATCAGTGGGAAATCAATGAGGGCACATGCTCATGTAATGTAATGTATCTCCGTCAGTAACTCCACAAAGTCATAAAGACCATGTGGGCGTTACGCAGGAGAGTTTTGTATAGCGCACTCACAGCCTAAGCGGCTTTCGGTACATTTGCATTCGGTAGCCAACAGACTTCGTCTCACGCAACAAAGAGAAAGTGGGAAGCATAGCAGAGTCAGGAGAGCAGTTGAGGTAGTGAGTAGCATAGAAGTAGCAGTTCAGGACCGCTGAAAAAGATGTGCCATAGTCGGCAGTTGGAGAGTAGATGTCGTTGCGTAAGAATTGTGGAAGCGAGTTCCACAGTCTAGGACCTGCAGAGCTAAAGCTCCTGTCGCCAACTGTCTTTAAGCAGAGGAATGGGACAGCTAATTTATTGTCCACACAGGACCTCAGGGCGCGAACAGGCTGAAACTGATGTAGCAGTTCAGCTAGGTATGAAGGAGCCAAGCCGTGGCGGGCCTTGTGGGTCAGCGTAAGAACTTTGCTCCGTATCCTTTGCTCAACCGGCAACCATCCTAGCTCTTTCAGCAAAGGTGACACGTGCTCAAACCGCTGGGACTTGAAGACCAGCCTTGCAGCCATATTCATAGTCCGCTGTAGTGGCATAATAGCTTTCTTTGGTAGCCCAGCCAAAAGGGAATTACAATAATCAAGCCGAGACAGAACTAAAGAGCTAGTTAAATTTTTTACAAGCCACTGTGGGAGACAGCTTCTAATCTTGGATAGGGATCGGATGTGATGGCTAGCTGTAGAGGCAGTCTTCTGAATGAAGCTTTTGAAATTGAGGCAGCTGTCGAACACGACACCTAGATTACGAGCACGTGGTGAAGGTCGCACAATAGCATCGCCTATTAGAACGGCAAAGCCTTTTAATCCAGCCACACGCTTAGGGTGTCCTATGAGAAGCAGTTCGGTTTTATCGTCATTTAATTTCAGAAAGTTTTCCGACATCCAGGATCGAATATCGACAAGGCAAGCATTCAGTTTCTCAGTTGCTGCAGCAGATTCCGACGGTTTAAATGACAAATACAACTGAGTATCGTCAGCATAGAAGTGATATCCTATTCCATGGGCCTTGATCCCTTTTCCCAGAGGTTGCGTATAAATGGAGAACAGCAAGGGACCAAGTACAGACCCTTGAGGGACTCCACAGGTGACCCTTCTCATGTCTGAGACCTGACCCCCACACGACACGGATTGAACACGATCAGACAAGTATGATTTAAACCACGCCAGTGCTTCGTCTGCCAGACCTGAAAGTCAATTCAGTTTCCCTTACTGCTATGCCAGCCGTCACCAACAACAGGCTAGCTACCACAGTGATCGTGCACGACGGTCGCAGCAATGAGACTATGAAAAAAAAAAGAATACTTCATACTGACATCACAATGTCAACATGGAGAAGCAGTACAGCAAGACATTATGCAATGTATCTCCTGTAACTCCACAAAGCCATAAAGACTATGTGGGTGTTACGCTCGAGAGTTCAATTTCGACAAGAAAGAAGACCAAGTACAAGCTGCAGACATGGCAGAAAAGCGGTTTTTGCAGTCGAAGCTTCACCTTGCATTGGACCATTTAGTATGCGAGACCAGTCGCATCAGGATCTGAGTAGTCTGCTGGGCCACAGCGAGTGAGCCCTCATAGCTCCTGCATAAAAATATCAACTCTGTTACTTTCCACTTCAACAAAGCAGTCATCAATACAATCGAGCACATCGCATAATTGGCCGAAGTCAGCTAAATGCAATCAATCCATGGAAAACTCTTGATACACACACCACAAATGACCAAAGGACAAATACAGTGCTGCTCTTTATTTTGCAATGTCCAAAAGCATATCAATAACTGATTGGTATGTCACTCAGACTAGAAAGCTTCAACTTCTAAATTGGCTCAGCCAGCATCTCTCATCTCACCAACATCTGCTTGGAACTTAAATGACTGCATCGGCTCCACAGTTTCAAGTCGACTGCTTTCAGTAAAGCAATAGCAAAAATGCAAACACGCAGATGTGCTAAGTTAGGGGTATCTATCATTGCCGAAATAGTCTAATCATGTGCAACATCGAGCACTAGGCTGCTATAAACTTTCGCCTTCCAGGTCTTCCTGCCTGAGTGACACAGCATTTACACATGGTGAAGAATTCAGCTTGCATGGCACATAAGTAATTAATGTAATGTAATGTATCTCCATCTGTAACTCCACAACGCCATATAGACTAAGTGGGTGTAGAGCGCAAGAGCTTTCAATGGCGCACTCACAGCCTAAACGGCTTCATTCGGTACTCATTCGGTAGCCAGTGGACTTCCTGGCTCATAACAAAGAGAGAAAGTGAGAAGCATGGCTGAGCCTCATGAAGGCAGCTGTGGTAGTGAGTAGCATGGAAGTAGCAGCTCAGGATGGCTGGAGGTAGCAGCAACTACAGCATAGCCCCTCTATCTGATGTGCACTGGCAACCCATCAAACATCACGTCAACTTTTTAAAGTTCCGGTCGCTTCCTATTAGGTCCTTCATTGTCTTGCTCTCCGACTTACGAATCAGAACTACTTGCTACTCAGGCCTCTGCATGCCCCTTCCTGCTCCTTACTCTCTGTCACTATCTCTCTCTCTCACCTACTTAGCTGAGCCTCTAACCAACCTCAAACCCCGGGGAGATGCTGCTTTTTCGGTTTTTACGCACCTAAAGCACGAAGCTCTCTCTGTCAATTAACGGTCATGCCATCCACTGGCTTAATGACACTGAAAGAAAACTAAAACCCACTCGATCGTTAAGGCGTACGATTGTTCAGTGTTCACGCGAATCCTCGTTAATGGGCCAGTGCATGCTGCCATTGTGCATGCCAAACTCACTAAAGCAACTTAACAGGCTTCCATTTCAGCCTCTGTATCTCCGTCAGTAACTCCACAAAGTCATAAAGACCATGTGGGCGTTACGCAGGAGAGTTTTGTGTAGCGCACTCACAGCCTAAGCGACTTTCGGTACATTTGCATTCGGTAGCCAACAGACTTCGTCTCACGCAACAAAGAGAAAGTGGGAAGCATAGCAGAGTCAGGAGAGCAGTTGAGGTAGTGAGTAGCATAGAAGTAGCAGTTCAGGACCGCTGAAAAAGATGTGCCATAGTCGGCAGTAGATGTCGTTGCGTAAGAATTGTGGAAGCGAGTTCCACAGTCTAGGACCTGCAGAGCTAAAGCTTCTGTCGCCAACTGTCTTTAAGTGGAGGAATGGGGCAGCTAATTTATTGTCCACACAGGACCTGAGGGCGCGAACAGGCTGAAACTGATGCAGCAGTTCAGCTAGGTAAGAAGGAGCCAAGCCGTGGCGGGCCTTGTGGGTCAGCGTAAGAACTCCTCTGACCATTATCTAGATGCTGATCGCGTGCCCTAGGGACTGGCTATAAAAATGAATCCGTTAGGACCGTTATTTTTTTTACACAACTCAATCACCACGTCCTTAGAAATACTACCTCCTGTGTAAGGCTTGTGGCGGTATGACATAACGACTCCGCAGGTTCAGCTCCGGCCTCGTGCCCCGAAATTTTTTCCATCGGTTGAGTCGGTTTGGGCAGACCTTACCCCCCCCCCCGGGAAGTTTGGCAGCGCTACAAGGAAAGGACTGTGCCCCTAGGCATGCCATTCCAAGCTCAACGCACGGCGAGCTGTGGCGCCGAGCAACGCATGCTAGCTATAGTTGGTCGGTCAGTCGCCCCAAACTCCAAACTGAAAATGGATTTTGCAATAGCTCCACTAAAGCAGCCAAAACGCGCAGCAATGCCGCCCACATCGGCTGCAAACCGGCTCAAAATATTCGGGCTAAAGAATAACGTCTGCAGACGGCGAGCACGTGACTGCAGACGGCGAGCACGACGCCTCGCAGCGGCGGCCAGCCGGCTTTAGCCGAACTCAGTTGCCACAGCCCGGGTCGAAAAGAAGCGCGAACATATGGTGGTCTTGCGCGGTTTCAGATAGGACCAACGAGCGCGAAAAACTTACAGGAAATACGTACCCTATATTTAGACGCTGCTTGAACGCCTCGATTTTGTCCTGCAAGTCCTTGGGTACGGTCATTCTGCGGCGCCGGACGCGACGGGTGGGCCCAGCAGCTCGGCGCAAGCCTCGGCGTTCGTAGCACCCACGAGTCGACGGCGGCTTTCCGGTGAGAAGAAAAGCACACGCTTCACAAAACTATTGATCAGACTCTCGCTTAAAGTACCTCTGATAATATCAACGCTAGCAAAGTGCCTACAAGGCCAGACACGGCCAGACAAGACCACACGACGGACCCAATGCCGCTTAAAATTGACCTTCACCTTGGCCTTGAGACAGGATTCATAGATGTTACTTAATCATCCAGGGGACTTCAGGGTTGACATGTTGCCCACCGTAGACAGTAGTAGCCCGCGATTATGAACGATGAGCTTTGTTGCTGACTTCAACTTAAGAGCTGCTTACGAAAAGCCACGATTAGCAGATGCTTGCGCTACGAAGCATCTGCTGGCACCGGTCTTTCAGAAACACGTGTAGGTGCTACAATACTATGCCAACCGTTATACTGGACTCTCGTCTTGGCGTAGTGACAATCGTGTGGACAGACCAGAAATGAAACTATAGCACCATGCTAACCTGAAATTGTTATGCATTTAGACGAGTCCAGATTGGTTTATGCACGATAGGAGCACTCGAAAAGTCTTTATTTTCTTATTCCGGTCACGTAGGTAACATTTCTGAAAATCACTGCTTGCTGATCTACCTGCCTGTGCAATCAACGCGCTTACAGTTGGCGAAAAACTCTGCAACCGGACGTTTATGTCGCGAGCATCGCAATTGCTACATCACACCACTTTTCGCCGACCTGCACTGGCTCCCAATCCGTCAGCGAATCGACTTCGAAGTTTTGTCGCTCACTTTTAGGTCCCTTCATTCTTTGGCTCCTGCCTATCTACCAGATCTCTTCCTAAACCAGGCTAGAAATCGTGCCACTCACTTTCTGAATCAAATTGCTTAGCTATACCTCGTACGAACCTCAAATCCTTTGGAGACGTCACTTTAGTTCATATGCTCCCAAAGCCAGGAACTCACTTTTGACTGGCATCTCGAAATTCTCCGACTTGACGTCACTTGAAAAAAAGTTTAAGACCCACATGTTTATCACGGCAGATAGTGGGTCCTTGTGATTTCTCCTTTGTGTGCTTATCAATTCTCTTAAATTGAATGATGATAAAACTAACTTACTAGTTACGTGCGAACCAAGTGTGATTAAGAAATCGGAAGGCTAACGCTTAAAATTGGCTCTGCCAGCATATCTCATGCTGAATCTGCACGAAAGCTAGGTGTCATGTTCCAAAGCGACCTCTCATTAGATGACCACATCAGCTCCACAGTCAAATCTGCCTACTTACAGCTACATAACATTAAAGCGCCTAGAAAGAGATTGAGTTCCCTGATGGCGCTTTATCAAGTATATAATTATTATTGTTATTATCCATGCTAATACTATACATTTTCCACTAACCATATTTGCATGCTGACTATATGCATATTACTACCAATCAAGTCTGCCTACTTTCAGCTACATAACATTGCTTAAATTCGGGCTTGTTTAGATAAGGATACCACGTCTAAACTGGTCCACGCATTTGTGACATCCCGTCTTGACTTCTGTAACTCACTGCTTGCTGGCCTACCGGCATTTTCAATCAGGCGATTACAGCAAATGCAAAACTCTGCAGCTAGACTTGTCTGTCGTAAGCGTCGCAGTTGCCACATCACACCACTTCTCGCCGACCCGAACTGGCTCCCAGTCAAGAAAAGGAACGCCGAGCTGGTTGGTCTAGCGGTTAAGATACTCGCCCCGACCGAGGTCTGACTGAGGTCGTAGGCTCGAGCCCCGAGGCATGTGTGAAGCGCCTGAATAGAGATTAAGTTCTCTTGGGGTGCTATATAAATGAATTATATTTTTTATAATGAATTGACTTCAAGGTTTTGTCTCTCACTTTTAGGTCACTTCATTCTTTGGCTCCAGCCTATCTCTCAGATCTACTCCCCCACCAGGCCACGCATCGTACCACCCACTTTTCGGAATCCAACAGTTTACCAATACCTCGTACAAACCTCAAATCTTTTGGAGATCGTCCATTTAGTTCGTATGCTCCCAAAGCCTGGAACTCATTCCCGACTTGCGTCAGAACATCCCCTGACTTGACCACATTTAAAAAGAACTTAAAAACACACCTATTTAGGACAGCATTTAGTGGGTCCGTTTTATTCGTCCTTGGTATGCTTATGCGTGCGACACTGTGCATGCTGCCACTAACCACATTTGCATGCTGACCCTGTGTATGTCACCCCTAACCATGTTATTCATGTTGTTTATCAAGCAGGATATTACTTACCATTCAATCGCGTTTCCCTTTGAAGCAAATTTAAAGCGCCTAGAAAGACATTGAGTTCTCTGAGAGCGCTTTATCAAGTGCATTATTATTATTATTACTGTTAATCGTTTGATCATGCTTTTTTCCAAGGCATGTCATTCCATCGTGCTTCCTTTAAGCAGACGTAAAATGCTTTGAAAGAGATTGAGTTCTCTGAGAGCGCTATACCAAATGCATTATTTTTTATTATATAAAGTGCCTAGGAAGAGATCAAGTACTTTGTGTGTGATGTACAAATATATTATTATTATTATTACCATTATCACCACTGTCCAGGGACCCGACATTAGCAAGGTTGAACAGGTTTCTTTATAGCTTATGTAAAAGTCATGTGCAGAGATCTTTTCCCCGCCGATCCTACCAAAATGTATGAGTATGATCATTTTCAGTATTCAAGTGTTCAAGTATTCAAGTATTCAAATCCCGTTCGGGCTTGCCACGCCGGCTGATTTTTAATCTCCAGCCAAAAGCCAACGCAGCATCATGCCGAATAGAAATTAAAAATACATTCAGGTAATTTTACTCTTAAACCTATCGATCTTGGTCAATCTATGGGTGCATAGCTACTAGATCTGCTACACTCACGCGGATTCGTCTGACTGGCTCCCTGGAGCGGCTGCTTCCAGGCCTTACGGCGCCCGGCTGCCCTGCAGCCAATGCGCGAGCGTCTGTTACATATATCTATGACACGAGTCTCACCATGTCCGTGTTGCAAACAAAAATCCAAAGAATGCTATTTTTAAGATAATTTATGTTAATTATTCATATTTCTACGATATATTTAATGGATCGGTATATAGCCGGTCAATTCCCACACTGCTGGTAAACGCTAGCATGGCAGCTCGCACGCCTTCCGTTCATACGGCTTCCGCTCATTCGCCGTTGAGATGGTGCGCTTGCCTCGGCAGTTGGTATCTCGCCTGTTCCCCAATGCTTCGACGCCAGTGGAAGGCATAGAGCTGCTGTCAGCGAAAAGCCAAAAGGTCTGAATACGTCTCATTATTCATACAGAAGCACGCAAGTCTGTAATTACGGCGTTAGTCGTTCAGTGGGAGGGGCCTCCTCCGATCGTCGCTTTCATTGCCTCGAGCCTCACTGCACCTACGCTGTATAGAATTTACTGTGTATGACCGAAACAGCTTGTAATTTTATGGTACAGAAAATTGCCTGTAAAACTAAGCTGAAATAATTCCCCTTCAAGTATCTATTCCGGTGCAGCGAGGGTGGCCTGCTGGGAAAATGTTTACTCCGAAGCCGTTTCGATCGAGCCCCTCTCCTTGCGTTACAATGTGCTGCATTGTAAAGAGTCGTCTAGTGATTCCAGTGGCTCTTGGAAGCTATATTTTCTCCGCAGGACAGTAATGTGAGCCTACCTGTACAGCACTTTGGTAGCGCGGCCCCCGAACCAGCCAGTTATCCAGCTTCGAGAGGACTTTCCGATTATGCTTTATTGGGGCAAACGCTCCTCCTCGGTCATCTCCTTCCACTCAAAGCTCGATCGATCTCTTTATAATGAGATGCTGTATACTGTCGACCGTTTCTTCCCGCCTCCTGACGATCCATACCCAGAAAGTTCTCTACAAGTTTGCACGAGCAGTGCTGGCTGTCTGCTGTCCTCCGTGCAAAGCGCTGAGAGTGGCCACTTTCGTGTGAGCTGTAGCTGGACCTTAAGCTCGATTTATATCGCTCTTAATTCCCCAATGAGAGCTATCAACTTTTTATCAATTGAAGGTTATGCCAGCTCTCCAGCTTAGACTGATCTTACCAGGGCTCACACGCGCAATCTTCTGACTCGTAGTCAGATGCTTTATCCATTGAGTTAGTGCACCGTTGCATGACTCAGCTTGTTGTCGACACGATTAGTACTTGCACTCAAGCCTTGACGATGTTGGACTATGAAGAAGAATAAAGGGTGGGAGACAAAGAAGAGGATTACAGGATGAGCATGAGGATTGAGTTATGTTGCAGTGAGCTAGTGGTTAATATGCATCCTGTTGGCTCTATTGGACCAAATTGCACTTCCTAAGAACTATTTGATGTTTTCTTTTCCGAAGGATGAGGCTGAGGGCTCCGTGTGGACTATGAAAACTGCTAGCCTCGTTGACCACTTTTATTTTGCAACAATAAAGTAGTAGTACTGGTCACGGCTTTTCCATTCTTTCGTTGTAGCAGGTAGCAGGCATTCAAGTGCTCGCTGAATAATATGCAGCAATGTCTAGCATCTCCTGTTCAAGCTTACATTAATTAAGCTAAAGTAAAGATTTACTTTAGTAGTTCTTTATTTAGCAGCAGAAGACCCTTAGCAGATATCGCTCTCATTGTACCGGGTGATTAAGAATTGCTTGCTGAAGGACTCAAACCCATGACCTGGATATTAAGTTTCAGCGTCTTACCACTGAGCAGAGACCCAGTGGCTATCATGTTCTTTTGTACTGTCCTTGCATCGATGAGTGTTTTGAACTCTAGTAACTCCCTTACAGCATGTCTTGCTGACATTCACACTTGGATGGCTGCAGACTACTCTCAAATTGACTGATAATAGAACAGACTTGCAAGCTGTGAGCAAACCTAGAGCCACTCAGGAATAGGAAAGATTAATTCTCAAAATGGGCTCAGCCAGCATATCCCCTGCAGCATCTCCACATATCTGCCTGCCCTGTTCCAAATTGACCTTTTGCTAGACGACCACATCAGCTCCACAGTCAAGCCTGCCTACTTTCAGCCAGTTTCTTTGCGAAAATTCGGGCCTGATGAGATAAGAATACCACAGCCAAGCGGGTCCATGCATTCGTGACATCCCAATTACGCTTCCCTAATGCTACTCGCAGGTCTACCTGCCTGAGCAATAAAGTCTTCAGCTTTTTGCAAAACTCGACAGGTTGACTTGCCTTGTCGAATGTGTAGGAACTGTTTCAGTGTACTGTTTCTTACCAATCTGCACCGACTTTCCATTAATCAGCATATCGTCTTCATGATTGCATCACTTACTTTCAGGTCCCTTCACTCGAATTCTCCAGCCTACCTATCCGACCGTCTTCCTAATTGGGCTTCACATTGTACCACACAGTCTCGTGACTCAAACCGTTTAGTCGTGTCTCTTAAATAAAGTAAAGGTTAGCTAATTAAACAGCCTCATTTATCTAGTGGAAGCAGAGCCTTAATGGCTATCACCCTTCCCGACTTGCAGTGGGCAATAAAGGTTTGCCTGTGGCACGCCTCGAACCTGCGACCAACATTGTTGCGAGCTTCGTTTTCTTTGTGTGTGCTGAGATGGAGGGGCAATCCAGTGGAGACTGTGCCTTCAGTTTGTACGCCGTCAAAGCTAGAAGAAGCTCACTTCCGACTGACGTCACGACACTCCCTTGACTGGACATTTTAAAAGAAGCTAAAAACCTATCTGTTCCTTGAAGCTTTTACTAGGTTCGAGTGAATTGCTCTGTGTGCTCGTTATCACTAGCCAATTGATATTCTTCTGTTCGGTACATGTACCATGCGTAGAAAAAGACTTAGTTCTCTATTGGTGCCATACTGATATCTCTATAGTATTATCATCATTATTAACGGTGTACAGTTGGATTAACTTTGCTGCCCTTAGAGGCGATTGAATAAATTGAGTAAAGCAGTTTTACGCTATGTTATGTGCCTATCCCATCATAGCTTCATTTTTGCAGTTTGCTTCTTAATTGTGTAAAGATCTCTAGTGCCGTTGTGGGTGCTGTTCATCTGATTAGGCTGCAAAAGCAGGGACTTGCAGACTGGCTTGCAGCAAACTTGCCACTTGATCCACTAGTACATGCAATCCAGTGCTGTCTAAGCTAAATTCATCTGATCACTACAGCATCCTTATAGTTACATACCTGTGTGCTTTTCTTTTGAATGGTAATAGACTGTGTATGTTTTTAGTCTACTGCATCGTTCAAGTTTAATTTTGCAACTACAGGTCTCGAACCCTTAATAATAATAATAATAATAATAATAATAATGCATTCTATAGCATAATCAGCAAACTAAATCTCTTATTAGGCACTTTACATATCGTATAGCAAATGGACTCTTGCTGAGACTGGCTCGAGTAAAAGATTCTGAAAAGGTTTTTAATCCATTTGAATCCCAGATTTCTTGCGGTTTGGTTATTACCCGGATAAGCTGTGCATCTACCGTTGCCTCCAGTGCTCTGTTTACCAGCTGGGCAGACCACTGTCGTTCGTGGACCTGCAGCTTTATAATGATACGTAAAGACATCAAGGCATCTCAGTCTTAACACTGATGTTGCTGCTAAATTGGGGCTGCTGGTTGTCTGGCTTGCTGTCTGATTTTTGGCCAGCTTGTCAAGGGTGCATCATTGGCGCCCGTCTTACTGTAAGACATGTGTGGCCCTCGCCAGAGCGCACTCAAACCCACACAAAGTCTGCTAGATGTTGCCATCGCATCGCTAGCTGATAGCATTAGCTGCACGATCGATCAGCTGCACTATTTTAAGGCTGGTTATGCATGAGAGGCGCAAAGAGCAGCAGTATTTTTTTTTATTATGCCCATCGTATTGCAGCCACTGTGAAAGGCTGTCTTTGTGTCCTGATTTTATGTTCAATTTGGATTGAAGTCTGGTGCTTGCCCGAGTGCTGTAGTAACTGCCTCGCTGTCTGGGCCGTTGGTGCCTCATTTACTAAGCAGCTGAAGAGTCTCAGCTGCTTATCGCAGGACTCTTGTAGCCACTACCCGGGTTGTTAAGCTGATGCTCGCCTTACCCCGAGGCTAAATAAAACCTTGGGATTTGCCAATAGTTGCAGCTACATTTCCGGTTGGATTGTAAAAATGTTTTCTCCATCGGATGCATGTTTTTGAATTTATTTTTGTCGTTTGGTCTGTTTAGGACATTGTGCAGCATGCAATTCCCGTTGATGCATGTATACGAACGTGCTCACGTGACTTGGGGATGCTGCTCTGGCTTGCATGTGGCCTATTGAAAGCTGACTGTCAGTCCCATGTTAGGACCAGCAGGTCGCTCCCAGCATAGTCTACGGGTGCTGCATCGCTTTCAGATTGGTGCTTCTAAACTAGCCCCGTATAACGAATGGGTTTAGCGCAGTCTGCTTGTAAGTTTACTGTAGCTCATACGGCAGAGCACTTACACACACAAGAGCACAAGGTTAGGAATGCTTTTCACAAAGTCGTAAAGTAGTTGGGAATTAGTGTCGGACTGTCTGTCACAGCGTCCCAAAAAGTAATCAGTAAAGGCTAGCTGATTCAATAGCTTCATTTATTTAGCAGTAGAGGAGTCTTTTCGGCTATCGTCTGCTTGCAGCAGACAATAAAGCATTGCAATGTAATGCAATGTATCTCTGGCTGTAACTCCAAAGCCACAAAGACTATGTGGGTGTTGCACGGTGTTACACAGGAGAGTTTGATATAGGACACTCAAAACCTGAACGGCTTTCAGTATGCACACTGTAGCCAACAGACTCCATCTCGTGCAAAAGAGAAAGTGAGAAGCATAGTTGAGTCAGGAGAGCAGGTGAAGTAGTGAGTATCATGAAAACAGCAGCTTAGGACGGCTTAGGAAAGGATAGTCTGCAGCAGGACTCGAACTCACGACCTGGCTCGTGGAGTGCAAGCCCCGTACCTCATGGGGTGACACCCAAGCATGCACCCATATGACGTTGTGGGTTTCGAAGTCTCTTAAAACCATTGCCGAATCACGATGACAGCTTCGTACATTACAGTCCGTACATTGAAAGTGTGGCTCTTGCGATCACCGGCTACGCGACTGGTATGCACTTGCTCATCTTGTTTCAAGTGATGATTTCAAGCGATCGGAACGCGCCAGAGGGCTTGAAACGAATACTTGCAGCTGATGTACTCGAGGCGGCTGCTCGAGCCGAGCCACCCCGGCGCCTTCTACCTGATGCCGCCGCTCGTTCGAGTGCTGGAAAAGCTCGAGAGGAAGATCGACAGGCACATGTCGGCAGTCGGCGGGCAGAAGGTGCGCATGCCCTACCTGGCTCCGGCAAAAGTGTGGAAGCACTCTGGTGAGTGAGTGCTGCAGGCAGAGCAAAGGCATCGTGGACCTGCTGCTGCTGCTGCTGCTGCTGCTGCTGCTGCTGCTGCTGCTGCTGCTGCTGCTGCTGCTGCTGCTGCTGCTGCTGCTGCTGCTGCTGCTGCTGCTGCTGCTGCTGCTGCTGCTGCTGCTGCTGCTGCTGCTGCTGCTGCTGCTGCTGCTGCTGCTGCTGCTGCTGCTGCTGCTGCTGCTGCTGCTGCTGCTGCTGCTGCTGCTGCTGCTGCTGCTGCTGCTGCTGCTGCTGCTGCTGCTGCTGCTGCTGCTGCTGCTGCTGCTGCTGCTGCTGCTGCTGCTGCTGCTGCTGCTGCTGCTGCTGCTGCTGCTGCTGCTGCTGCTGCTGCTGCTGCTGCTGCTGCTGCTGCTGCTGCTGCTGCTGCTGCTGCTGCTGCTGCTGCTGCTGCTGCTGCTGCTGCTGCTGCTGCTGCTGCTGCGTGCTCTCCTTCCTTTCTGCCTCGCAAGCAGCACACACAGCATTCGTCCTCGACGACCATTGCCATCGCTAGAGCGCATCCGGAATGCTGTTCCAGTCCCTTCCCACGTGCCCGATTAGGAACAGGGAAAAATTAATAATCAGCCGAATTGAAAGCTGCCTCTTCAGCACCAGCACTAGACTCATTCATCGATTCGTTGCCTTAGTGAACATTATTGTTCTGCCTATGTCCTGCATGTAAGCTAGGCACAGTGTCGTGCGTAAACGAAAAAAGGTTTGCTGATAACAGCCTCATTTGTATAGAGGCAGAAGAGCCTCCTTAACGGCTGTCATCACTCTTGCAGTGGGCAATTGAGGATCGCCCAGTGCAGGACTAGAACCTGCAACTTGGGATGTGAAGAGCAAGCACCTCATCTCCTGCCGGCTAAGACCGAGAGGCATGAAAGGCTTGCTGATTTAGCAGTCTCATTTGTACAGCAGCTGAAGAGCCTTAACGGCTATCACCACAACTTTCAGTTGGCAATAAAGGATTGCTCGCTGCAGGATTCGAACACACGACCTCGGGCATGAATTTAATGTAATGTATCTCCGTTAGTAACTCCACAAAGTCATAAAGACCATGTGGGTGTTACGCAGGAGAGTTTTGTATAGCGCACTCACAACCTAAGCGGCTTTCGGTACGCATTCGGTAGCCAGCAGATGAAGAGTGAGCACCATACCTTCTGGGCTAAGACCGGGCGTATATCGTTATACCGCTATGACCATACAGACTCGTTGCTCATTCTGATGATTGCTTATTGCTCGTGCTTTCGTTGTCGTAGGTAGATGGGATCAGATGGGCTCGGAGCTGTTCAGACTTCGTGACAGAACTGGAGTAGACTTTTGTTTGTCACCGGTAAGTTCATGGCATTTAGTGCTCGGCTGTGAGCTTGCTGCTGTTTTGATCATCGGCGACTGGTGCCTTCATATTTGCTTGAAAAACGTAACGGTGACACCTTTGTCTAGTTTTGTTTCTAGTTATGTGCTCATCAGGTTTTTATTTGGTATTGTGACTGAATTACTCTGGTTAGGCCAAAGTCATTCCCTCGTGAGTTTAGACTCGTAAACATTATTTGAGATAGCCATTGTGAAATCGTATAGCTATTTCCAAGGTAGTTACAAACCATGTCCTACCCCCCCCCCCGACCTGAACGGCTGGTTTAGTGATGCTGGTGCTAGTGCTTTTTACCCGCCGTGATGGCACACTAGGTAAGGCGGTTGCTTTCACGACCTCGGTCCCGACGTCGTGGGTTCGATTCCTGCAGTGGGTGTTACACGGGAGAGTTTTCTATAGCGCACTTGAAGCCTGAGCTGCTTTTGGTACACATGCTGCCAGACTTCATCTCACCCAACAACGAGAAAATGGTAAGCATAGCTGTCAGAGAAGCAGTTGCGGTAGTGTGTAGCATGGCAGTAGCTCTAAAGTTTTTACGAAGGCTAGAGTCTTTACATAGACTACAGTCTGTATGTAGACCAAAGTCTTTACTACAAACACGGCAGTAGTAATTGGTGCTAGTCCTCCTGAACGTGTGATAGATGCTGGTGAAGCTAGCGCCTTTAAGCAGGCACGATAGGTTGTAGAAGCCACGGGGATGGTACTACTACTACTAATAATAATAGCAGTAACAAGACATTTATATAGCACCCTAACAGAACCAATTCGCTCTCTAGGCACTTTGCATGTGTGACAAAGGAAGCATGTCAATTGGTTATCGATAGCATGCATCGTTTCAGCACTAATGAGCACACATAGGACAAGTCACACAGACCCAGCAAATGCTGTGATGAGCAGTTGGTTCTCCACCTTCGTTTTAAGTGCCGTACGTTTCGTGCCACCTGTTGGGAACAAGTTCAAGACATTGGGATCATGCGAACCAAAGGCAAGGTTTTGAAAGGATTCGATGTTGGTTCGAGACACAGCTCAACGACTTGAGTCAGAGGAGCGAGCGCACGGTACGATGCCTTTGTTTTGATTGGGAAGCAGGTCTGATACCTACAATACGCTCGTGCAAGAGACCTGAGTTGACCTAAAAATGAGTGACAAAACATTGAAGTCGACATGCTACTTGATGGGTAGTCAGTGCAGGTCGAAGAGAAGTGGTATGATGTGGCAGCTGCAATGCTCACGACAGACAAGCCTGACTGCAGAGCTTGGCACCAACTGTGAGCTCCAAATTGCACAGGCCGGAAGACCTTTGATTAGTGAATTACAAAAGCAAATGCAGGATGCTACAAGTGCATTGAACAATTTGGATTTTGTGGTATTCCTGTCTTAGCAGCCCGAATTTTTGTACTGTTACATCAGCAAACGTAAAGTGCTTAGAAAGAGATTGAGTTATCCGAGGGCGCTTTATCAGGTGTGTTATTATTATTAATGTTACATAGCTGGAAATAGGCAGACTTGACTGAGGATGAAGTGGTCATCTAGTGACAGGTACTTTGAAACAGGATACCTATATTGAATGCAGAATCTACTGGAGATATGCTGGCCGAGTTCATTTTGAGGGTTAGTTTTTACAATTTATGAGTCACGCCAGGTTTGTCCATAACAAATAAGTTGGCTTTATTGTCATTCAATTTGAGAAAGTTTTCTGCCTTCCAATTGCAAATGTCAGTAATACATGCAGCAAGGGAATGAGAGAGTTTGATGCGCTGGAAGGCAGGTGGGATCGGGTATAGGCTGTTAGTCATTTGCATAAAAATGAAAGCTTAGATCGTGCTCAAAACTAGTTGCCTCTTCATTTCAATGGATAAAACAATAGTGCAAGTAGGGAAAATGTTTACTAGTTCCCGTCCTGTCAGTGATGAAAACTGTGCTGCTATTTGTTCCTTTTCCCCAGGAATATATTTAGGCCATAGTTTTTTTTTTACAGCCAGAACCTACTTCAGGGAGTGTGTCTGGTTTGGTTTGCTCTCTAGTCTTTGTTTGTCTAGCCGAGTCTTCTGAGCCCCTGACTACCTACAGAGCAGAGAGAGCATGATGAGATAGCTTGTGCAGGTGCGAAGAGAAGAGAAGAGAGACACTTGGGGTGTGTGTGTGTGTGTGTGTGTGTGTGTGTGTGTGTGTGTGTGTGTGTGTGTGTGTGTGTGTGTGTGTGTGTGTTTGCTCAGAATCTTGTACTGATAGGAATCCTGCCGAGGAAACATGTGGAAGTGTGTAACCGCTTTTATGTGAAAGAGTTAAACTGGTGGATGTGTGCGCATGGAGAAGAAATGCCGCGCTGTTTTGGCTGTGCAGCAGCAAGCCCTGGCGTGCACAAACCTGTTTGGGGTGAGATCTGGGATTGCTGATGCTAGCAGCTGGTTTCAAGCTTGCCTTGGTGCCACCGCCGTATGTTATAGACACACGAGGAGATGGTGTGCACACTCGTTGCAGCTCACAAGGATTTGTCGTACAAGAGCCTGCCGCTGCTTATTTATCAGGTTCGTGTCCTTATTTATGGTTTTGTTACTCATTCTTGCGCTTTTTGTTGCATGACCTTTATGTCGAAGGGCCACGCCTCCAGGAAAGATCATCATCATGCATTTAGATGCTGCTTGCCGCTGTTGTTGTATATACAGTGCTGGCAGAAAAAACTTCCGTGCACCCTGGCTATCGTGACATAGCCTCAAATATTTCAGCATTGTATTGACTGTTAGCAAAAAAGAATTTTTTCCACCAAGGCGCAGGCCTTGCATGAGTTTGCAATATTTTTGTAAAAAATCGTGCATGCTACCACCCAGGTTTTCTTGCCGGGTGCAAAAACATACAAATGGCCCTGCCCGGCTTTTTGCAGTATCTGGGATCCTTCTGGCTTCCGGCATAGACGCCACTTTCAAAGGATGTTATAATTTTGTCGAACCTTCCGAGCACCTTGAAGTAAGATTAACTTGATGCATCGAGTTTCTTCCTCCTCTCCAAGAATGTGTCCTGCCTTATCCGGCACTGCTCAGTAACTGCATCGTGGGTTTCAAACATGCTATTCTGAGCATGCACAACCATATGCCTGACATGGTTCGAAACGGTGCAATACATCGATGGCATAGGGGAAAAAAGAAAAAGCGCCCAATAGCGTTGTCTGAGGAGCCGAGTAAGAAATAATTCTTTTGAATTACTTCCAAGCTCTTGTCTCTCTCAGTTTGCCAAATGCACGTACTAAATTGAACTCACCTTGCATTATGTCAATACAAACTAGTTGATGCATGCAGATTGTGATAATTTGGGCAGCCCCAGTGTTTATCAAGACTTCTAAAGCAGTTTGATATGTTCTATGGTTCTTATTTCATTGAAAAGTGTTGTTGTTTGGCTTGAACTGTCTGTTTCATGCATAGCCTACAATTAAGTATGGCCTAGGTCTGTGCATACACAAAACCTGATGTCTCAAAACTTTGACTAGTCATGAAGAAGTGCATGCCCGACACAATCGTTGATATGCATTTCTTTTAGATGGCAGATACCTGGCATATCCAAAAATTCTTACTTTGGCATGTTCTGGTGGTGCTCCAAAAAGCTATGCTTCGAAAACCCGCAACTATTTCTGAATCCATTAGGAACTGCCAAACAGTTGAATGTTTGCATGTTTTTCCGCACCCAGTAGGCTAACCAAGGTGGTTAACCAATTTGCAACATGCATTGCTTCCCAATGCTAGTGCTACCTTGTAATGATATGTTTGGTCTAGATTTTGTAAATCCTAATGTTCGAGAGTTGTGTCACGTTGTTTGATCATGTTAAAACAGTGACTTCTGCTTCACCCATCATGCCGTCAACCTATGTATGACCAAATGCATACTGGAGGTATCTCATACCCTCTCCCATATTGTTTCTTCAGATGACCACGAAGTTCAGGGACGAGGCTCAGCCAAGGTATGGCCTCCTTCGAGGACGCGAGTTCATCATGAAAGGTTATAACCTGATGTTGCCACTTACTTGCACTATGGTTGCTGCATTAACTGTGTTAAAACACCCTTTTTATTGTTATGTTATTCTTACTTCAGGTGTTTTACTTTATTTGAGTAAAAAAATATGAAAGGTTTAGCAGCTGATTTACGATTACTGATTCAACAGCCTCATTTGTGTAGTAGTAGATGAGCCTTGACGGCTATCACTTCCATTTTCAGCTGGCAATGCAGGACTGCCTGCTGCAATATTCTGCCCCATGAACTGGTCGTGTAATGCAAGCACCTTACCCATAGGCTGAGGACTCGTGTGCATCTTTTATTGATGCTGATGAATCTATTATCCTCACCGTGGGCATTTAAGATGCTGCATCCGTATTAGTGTTCTGCTAAGTGTTTACCTTACCTGGCATGACATCCGTCAATGTTGCTGCTTTACTTTGATTCGTACAGTTGTTGCTGCTCACATCACCGTGTCATCTGTTGAGCAATTGTCATTAAACCTGACCAGCAGGGTGCTAGAAAGTACAAAGGAAAGACATTGGAGATTGCTTAGAGTTATTAATGAATTGTTGTAATAATACATTTGTATTTTTTGCAAGGCTAACTAAATATCTTTCTAAGCAATGTAAATATGCTGGAAAAGAAACAAGTGGTTTGGTTAGTGATAATACCACATACAATTGCAGAACGTATAAATAACATTAAGGATAATT
The DNA here is from genome assembly GCA_009760855.2 of Cristatella mucedo. Lineage (NCBI taxonomy): Eukaryota > Metazoa > Bryozoa > Phylactolaemata > Cristatellidae > Cristatella > Cristatella mucedo. The sequence goes on along the minus strand of WPIO01000053.1, from coordinate 2,664,603 downwards.
CACAAATTAAAGAAATGCTGCTAGAAAAAGGTTCGCTTTAAATGTCTGGGTGTAAGCGAGCTCCCGGCGTTTGGTGAATCGGAACTCTATGCATGGTCTTACAAGAGTTTGAGATTGATTAGAGGCACAGCTACAAGACTAGAATCAGCAGAGCTGCTGTTAAGATGGGAAGGCTTAGGAGTAATTATAGCAGGTTAGTTGAAGTAAGAGCATGACGGGACCTAAAAATGAATGATAGTAGATTATCCTCGAAGTCAATGGTCTGCTTGATGGAGAAACAGTGCAGGTCGGAGATAGTGATGCACTGTGTAAGTTGCAACGTTCACGACAGACAAGCCAGGCTGCACAGTTTTCACAAGTTGTTAATATCTTTTTTGTGCAGGCAAATAAACTACAAGGAAAGAGTTGCTGAGGACTAGATGTGTATCACAATTGCATAATATAATTATTTTTTAATAATAAGAATTGTTATATATAATAATTTTTTTAAGCTCCCTGTTCTAGTTTCTTGTAAAGCACGATAGGCTAGGTCATAAAGTGCATTTAGTGGGTCCCTGTGATTCTTCCTTCATGTGCTTATGCGTGCTGACACTGCATGCTGCCACTAACAACATTTGCATGCTGACCCTGTGGTGTCACCCCTGACCATGTTATTCATGTTGTTTATCAAGCATGATATTACTCACCATTCAGTTGCATTTCCCTTTGCAGCAAATGTAAAGCACCTAGAAAGAGATTGAGTTCTCTGAGGGCGCTTTATCAATTGCATTATTATTATTATTATTATTAGAGAATGTCTGTTTTTCCTCTCATCAGCACCTTCATAAAGCTGCCGATTACTCTGACTGGGTCCAACGCGGCCAGAGCTCACCACTCAAAGCCCCTTTGTGTGCTTGCTTGTACACCGATATACTGCATGCATATACTATAGGTGAGAACTCTGTATTTACCCGTTAGTATCTAATCGAAGTATTGATGTGCACACATGTCAGTGTATACTCCACCAGTAAATTTGTTGACTTTACTAGTACTCGAGAAAGCTCGAAAGAAACTACATAGGGACATATATGCCTGCCTCTTAGTGCTGAAGCTGTCACTCACACGGCGGTGACAAAGAAAAACGTGCTGTGCATTGTAATGACGTATGGGTTGAATTTTTTATTTTTTGCTGGCAGTATGTGCCGTCCTCTTGAGTTCAGTATTGGCAGTTTTGTTGATTAAGTACTATGGCTGAATTGACAGTCAGCTCAGTATTGCTCAATATCCCCAGTTTTTTCAGTTGGGATTGGTTGTTGCATCAAGGGTAAAACTGCTTAGCATCATCAGAGATCAGCTTTGCTACTTTTATGTGATCGTAGCCCAAGTTTGCAATTCGCATTCGGCTGGGAGTATTTCTAGTGAGTCACCTTTTTTTTTAGAAACCTGGGCTTTTATGTCATTCTGCCACCCACTGAAACTGAATGTGCCTGTGATTAACATTTTGTTCCACAAGTTGATTGATAATCAAGGCAGGGGCAGCTTCCATAAACGGCCCTTGTCCAATTCTGTGTTTGGTTCTCTGCTACAAAGCCGAATGCGACGCGAAGCTGCTAGCTGCGCTTGCCTGTCGGTGCTAGAGCATTACAGCTGCCACAACGCCTCCGGCTCTGCGAATAAAAGGGGGAATGAGAAGAATCTCTACATGTGCAACGAAGAGCCCTTTTTTCAGGGGTTTTTTGGGGTCGCAGATTTTTGCTCTGCCACCTTTTGTACCGAATTGCCCTGGTTCTGGCCGTGTGGGCTTTAACATAATAGCCGGTAAGGGGCAGGCGCTGGACATGAGACTTGTCATGTAATGTGATGTATCTCCATCTGTAACTCCACAGAGCCACACAAACTAAATTGATGCTACGGTGGCTAGCTTTCTGTAGCCCACTCAGAGCCTAAGCAGCAGCTCAGGACGGCTGGAAAAGATGCGCCACACATTGGCAGTAGGAGAGTCGATGTATTTGCATAAGAAACGTGGGAGTAAGCTCCATAGTGTAGGCCCTGCAGAGCCAAAGGAACTGCCCCTTGCCGGCAAGTTCAAGGCATTGGCCGATATCCAGGCTCGAATGTCTGCAAGGCAAGCATTCTATTTATCAGTTGCTTCAGTGGATTCTGTTAAATGACCAATACAGCTTGGTATCATTAACAAAGAAGTGGTAGCTGATCCTATGGGCCCAGATCACTTTTTTTCAGAGGCCTAGTTTAAATGAAGAATACCATAGGACCGAGAACGGACCCTTGTGGTGGATCTCCACACGTTACTAATCTGCTGGATGAGACTTGAGCACCACACGACACGGATTGAACATGATCGCTTAACTACGACTTGAACCACGCCAGTGCCTCGTCTGCCAGACCGATCGTTGTTTGCAATAGTTCAAGTATGATATCGAGATCAATAGTGTCGAACGCAGCAGATAGATCAAGCAAGGCCAGGGCACTAAACGTTTTAGTGGAGTGGCATCTCGGGAATCCCGACTGAAATTCCTCTGATAATTCATTCTTTTCAAAGAGTTTATTCCTGTTGATGTGATCGTAGCGTGCTTCTTAGCTCTCCTCGTGCTTATACTTCATGCTGCCCTCTCCAGCCTCTTTTAACCCCTTGGGTCTTTGCTCATTCATCAGTCATTCTTTCTCGTAGCAAATTCCATGTCATTTTTGTCGTTTGCTGCTAATTCGTTGAAGTGACCATGACAACCAATATATTACTTGCTTATTGCGTGTTACTAGATAGAATCCTGGTTCCCAGGGGTGGTGGCTGGCTTTTTTGAATTAGACGTTGCACTAGCACGGCATCTTCGTCAAGGCAGTTTGTCGTGCAACTGCATGGCTGACGCAAACCAAGAGCTACCGAGTTGGAGTCTCATTGATAGCAAGACTCCGACAATTTGTAAATCCGGTGACCCTGGACCGCGAATGAACCTGGAACGTATTGGCAACAGCTACACGGGTGCAATTAATTGGCAAGCTGTAGCAGCAAGACCTGCCTGAGAAACTAACTCAGAGAGGAGTGAGAGCACGAGGGTGTGAGAGATCTTTTATGTGAGCGTTGAAGACAGTAATAGAGTGAGTGTCTTTGCGTGCCCGAGAGATTGTGCGAGTGTGTGTGCGTGCGTTCGACAGAGAATGGGAATTATTTAATCATTGATACGATATAGGTATATTCATTAAGAATAGTGTACTGGGTAAGCATTTACTAAATTAAATGTGAATAACTTGCTCTGTAGGTCTGCCTCACTGTCCTCCTTGTAAGAGTCTTAGGAACCATCCCCCTGAGGATGATTGCAACAATTAAATGGTACGGTTGCAACACTCCGTACATTGTTGCGTGCAAAAGAATGTGACAAACTAAATGGATCTCCCAATCTTAAGATTAATCTGCCGTATTGCTGTTGTAGACATGTACACGTTTGACGTGAATCGTGATGCAGCTATGGTCACTTACCACCGAGTCATCGAAGCATATCAGCACCTATTTGAAGACCTAGGTTTGCGTTGTATCCAAGGTGAGTTCCTTGGGCTTTTTCATCAGCTGGTCAAATGGCACTCTTCATCTGAAAGCAGCTGTGACTACCGATAATGAAAAAATTAAAGCAGAGACTGGCTGATTCAACAGCCAAAAACAGTCTGTTGCATCTTCTGTAGTTCACGACTTGCAGGTCATTTTCTTGTCATGGTCATCAGGTCTTGCATTATCTTTCTGCCTGTGCAAGAAGGCAGTTGCAGTTGGTGCAAGGCCTTGTCTGTCGTGAACTTTACAACTGCCAAATTATGGCACTGCTCACTGACCTGGCACCGGCTACCCAGTCAGCCAGCGTATCGGCTTTTAGGTTCTGCCACTCTGCTCTCTGTTTGTCCCTTTATTCTCTTGCTACGGCCGTAATTCACCCGAAACACTTCTTTATCAAGCATAGCATCGAACCACCCACTCTTCTGACTCGAGTCGTTTGGCTGTAACGCCTCTAACCAGCCTCAATCCTTTAGAGACCACGCCCTCATTTGGTATGATGCTACCAGAGCCTGGAAATAACTACCTACTGACCTTTCGACACCTCCCAACTAAATAACATTAAAAAAAGAGGCCGTAGCACACTTGTTCCTAGTAGCATTTGCTCAGTCCCGTGAAGTATCCGAGTGTCTTTGCGTGCCCGAGAGATTGTGCATTGTTGTCCATCTGATTTGGTCGTTTACGTTGCCCCCAAGTGTGGGGATATCATCTGGCAATAGCGATATACTGGAAATCGCAATTCTCAAGCTACGGGCAAACAGAGGAACGCTACTTTATTGGCAAAGTCGAATATCCGTCAAGAGTAAGCATAGCCCGGCCCCCCATACAAATTAGTCGGAGAAATCGGCAGCCGATCTGTTGAAGGGTGCTCGAAGTTAATGTTCTTGTTTTTGCTCAACTTTTCCCTCAATCTTAGGCTCATTGCACCTGCTGCCTGCTTTGCTTGCACTTACCCGTGCTGCTAGGCTACATGCTACATCCTTTCTCAAAAGCCGGCGATAGCTACAAGGCGTGGGCGCCCTCCTGCTTACCCCATTTCTTCTTGCAGTGCAAGCGGCCACAGGCAGCATAGGAGGCTCGCTGTCACACGAGTTCCACATTCCCGCCGAAACTGGAGAAGACACTTTATTCATCTGCAACAAGTGCGGCAAAGGCACAAACGCCGAGCTCCTGCAGGGTAAGACCGGTCACCGGCGTTTGTTTCCGGGCGCAGGTACCGCCGACCTCCTTCAGCCCGCTCTTGGGACAGCAGCTGCCCCCTACCCCCTCGCGGCCTGGGTCGTGTCATGTCACTCGTCATCGGCCGCAGTCACGTGTCAGGGTCCTGTGCTTGCTGCTTGGCAGTGCTCCCTCCTCCCTGACGTCACTTGTGCACTGAAACGCAACTGCAGCTATGCTGGTGGTGGGGGGGGGGTGGTGACTCGCTGCTGAGGCGGCTACAGAGGCCGTCGCCGCCGTCAGGATTGTGGCACGGTATCGGTTAAATGCCGTCACCGATGGGTGTAGTGCACGGTCGAGGCCTTCTCTTTGAAATCCCTCGGAAGCCTCCGGAAAGCTCTCCTGCGGAACAATTGACCGAATGTCTTTCTTTTCCGCAGCAGAGAGCCGCAAGGGGGCGCCCTTTCGATTCCCACTCCATCTAATCAGGTGCGCAGCTCAGCTCGAGCCTCTTTGTATGTTTTTAAAAACAACTACCTCTTCCAAAAATAAAAAAATATGATCGTCTCCTTGAGAAAGAACAAAGCCACCCCCCCCCTTGCTGACCGTGACTGCTCGCTCACTGCTCTAGCTAGCTTAAGAAGGCAGTGTGTGGCCACACACTCTCAGATAGAAAGGCCCCCCCCCTAGACCCTTTGTCACCCTTCCCCCCCCTTGCTGTACCCTTGGATGGCCACCAGCCCATTCCCAACTTGCCCCAACCAGCTGCCGTGGCTGTGTTCATGCTGCATCGTGCTCCTGCTCAGAGCTGCTAACTATAGAGCATCTATCCTCCTGCTCTCCCTCCACCTCTCCACCCACCGGTGTGTCAGGAACAGTCGCTGTATTTCAGCCAGCACAGCACCAGCCGGTGCGGTGCGCTCGAGCTGTGCACGATTCAAATGCCCCCCCCCACCCATGGGAAAGGCTCGTGCAGGATAAATCCATTTGTGTAGCGCCCTAAGGGAACTTGCTCTCTATTCAGGGACTTCACACGTATGCCGCAGGGCTCGAGCCCACGACCTCGGGGTCATCAAATTCATTAACCTTGACCTTGGTTTGAGACATGCATCTTAACCATTGGGCCAAACAAGGATGATGGAACGTGCTTGCCAGTTTGAAACTCCTCACAAGCAGACCCCCATCCAAGCTCAACGCGACTGCAAGGAGTTACTGTAGCTGGCGTTACAAACTGATGGCCTAGCGAGCGATGGTCCCACTAGACTGCCACCGCATGCACTTCTCCCATGTGGGTGAACCGCACCGTTTTTGACTCTGTTACCCCACAGCTGGTCACGAATCGTTCGTGTTAAGCTGTCTTTTTAAATCACCCTGTAAGGTTTTCTGTTCAGCTTCCTCCTCGGGCAACTCAGTCGTATCAGCAGTATCACGTGGATAGTGGGCGGCCCCATCTGCATGTTCGTGCATGCACGCGGGCTACGTGTCTGCTGGCGCTCGAGCTGCTGGCAGCTCATAGCAGTGACGTCACCGGCGACCAGCCGGTGCGGTGCAAGGAAGTGCCTGCTCAGAAGTGCCTGCGCTGAAGTGCATGCAAGCGTGCCGTGTGCTTTCCAGCTCGCTCGTGTGCACATGTGTCTGCGCGCTCTCGGCAGGCATGTGCCACCTGGTGGCGACTGAAGTCGCCACTGCTCGGAGGGCGTGATTGATGCCACTTAAACATCACACTAGGTTCTTCGTCGGTGGCTGGCAAGTGCGGATGCCCTAGCTGCGATGGCACGCTCGAGAAGGTCAAAGGCATTGAGGTAGAGCTGTAGCCGACGTCATTGCCACCGATGCTCAAACTCCTTCCTACCTTCCTCCCTCCCTACTTCCCCTTCCTCCCTACCTCCCCTCCTCCCTACCTCCCCTCCTTCCTTCCTCCCCTCCTCCCTACCTTTCCTGTGTACGTACTTAGGCACGTGCCGCTGGCGGTGGTACTGTTGCAGGTCGGTCACGCGTTCTTATTAGACAGCAAATACTCGGAGCCGTTCTCGGTGAAATACTGCAATGAAAAGGGCAAGCTCCAGTAAGTGAGCAAATGGCGGCGGCCACAGGAGCTGACAAGCTATTGCTTTTAGTTTGCGTTTAGCCTCTGCTCGCGCCTGCTTCGTCTCTCTAGGTTAGTATCACTTCAAAATCTTTCTTTTTCCTACTTGGCAGCGCACTCCTGCTAGGATATCTTACGAGGTACATCAGTTAGTTACCATGCCAATCGTTAGCGAGATGCGGTTCAACTGCTGTCATAGCTGTGGTTTGTCTCCAGCTGTGTTCAACAGCAGCTTCACCTCCTATTTCTTCTCCTTTGATCTTTGGGCAGGCTTACCTCAGCCCAGCGCTAGTTTCTTGCTGTGTAGTTAAATTAATTCCTCTCCGACTGTGAGTTAGCCGACGGGGATTAGTTGGATGCTGTCCTTGAGATTTCTCGTGTTGTCTAAGCTGCAGTGCTGTCGATGGCAAATGACATGTTTCGTGCAACAAAGCTGCCTGGAGGAACATTGCTGACTGTTATCTAGAACACTGGCCGGGAATCTGGATTATAGAGAATTGCAGCTATCTGGATGCATTGTCGTAATCGGGAAACTAGTTTGGCTGTTGTACTCTTTTCTAAGCTGCCCTTGACTTTGGAAATGAGTTTTACTGGAAAGGTCGGTTACTGAAGTTGGTCGACCACCCCACCTCAGCCGCCTGCAGATATCGTCCCACAAATATGAGGTTGAGAGGTTGAGATACAGGAGGTTACTTACTGTCTGGGCACTGCATCAGCTCCACATGGGATTTGTCATCAAAAAGCACTTGACTGCTCTCCCCGGCAGTTTGCTTAGGGTCGTTTCTTACGGACAGATATAAAGATCCCTAAGCAGACTGTTTATGTTTTGCGATTGCCTTTCATTACCAAATATCATAAACCCGCTGTAGACAGTCAATAAAAGAAGATTTGTTTACCGTAAGCTGTCTGGTCTGTGACTGTTGGTGATCAGAGGCTTATGTTTTGCAACGCACGTGTTGTATGAGGTGTTTTGTGAGCCGTGATGGCTCACTAGATAAGGCAGTTGCTTTTCACTACCTCGGCGCCGAGGTCGTGGGTTCGAATCCTGAGGTGGGCGATCCTTTACCGCGGCTGCAAGTAAGTGGTGGTGATAGCTGTAAAAGCTCTTCTGTCGCTATACAAAAAAAGAGGCTGTTGAATAAGCTAGTATTTATTTATTTAAGGCAAGTGCTACTTTTAGCGAGCTCTTCACTCCCCGACTTAGCTTATCGCGACCAATATCGATCAATCTAGCATCTTTGAATGACCGTGAAAAGTGACGAAGTGTGGTTGTCCTATTCGGAAGTGCTACCATCTTAGTGAGCCAGTTAGTTCAGGCACTGGTCTTTCGCACATCCAATCGGATTCAGCCACATCGGCTATCAAACAGTCCCAGAATATTCTTTCTGATATTATCAGGACCGGTGAATTTGCTAATCCCAGACCACGGATTTGCGAAACCCAAGCCGGCGTCCAATCTCAGTTGCACAATGGTCTTGTTAAGGGCCGTGATAGCCTAGGAGATAAGGTGCTAGCTCTTCATGACCTCGGCTGTGGGTTCGAATCCTTCAATTGGCAGTCCTTTATTGCCAACTGCAAAGGATGGCAATAGCGATTAATGCTTTCATGTCGCTATACAAATTAGTGTATTGTCAAATCGGCTAATATTTATTTATTATTCTTCATTGATGGGAGTAGTGTCAGCATCCTCTTAATGTAGTCACTCCAGTTTTTTGCACTCGGCATTTCGTGGCTACCGTAAGCCGTCAATTCTTGAGTATGTGTGCTGGCTGGACTTGATGAGTGCTGCTATATTTGTGCCTCGTAGCATGTCGATGCTCGTAGCCACCCAATAGGATGCTTCCTGGATAACTCTCAGCTAGTCAGGCTTCCCAGATGTCTCTGTGCGACTTGGGTGTGTGCTCTGGCAAGCCCTATCACTGAAAAATGAGGGGTGCGAGAATGGTTTATCTTGTGACTGAGTGGAAACAACGAGTCAGTTTGATGAAACCGAGGATGTTCTAGGCCACTGATTGCCATGTTTTGTGGCTACGTACATGTGGTCCTCGATTCTGGCAGGGTTTTGAGACCAGTGTCATTCGCCAGCTACCCGCTTTAGTGCTGGAACTTTATTCCACTCCACCTGTTTCCAGATGTGGCAATGTTGGTTAACTGGTTTTAACGTTGTTTTACATATTGCGTTTTTAGTCCACTTTTGTCAAAAAACTTGGCTACCGTGGCAGGTCGAAGGGTATGCCAGAAGGTTGTAGGACAAAGGCTCATCAGGGATAAATGTCTCGAGTGCGAGCGAGTTGTTTTCCTTTTCGTGATCTGAATACACACAAACGCTGAATACACCACAGCATCAAAACTATTACTTGTGAAGACATTATTGCATGAATCAGCTGACTGATTTTTGAATCCACATGTTGCGGATCTAAATCTAAATGAAGCAAGTTATTGAAGCAGGTCGACCCCGTGGGCAGAGCAACCCAGAAGCCCCTTCAATGCCACGATATTTTCTTGGCTACGATTTCATTTTTTTTTTTTGCCCGTCTGTCGTCCTGTACTTGCATGTGTGCACTGTGATCGCTTGTGGCTTGACCAGTGCACTCTGCTGACAATGTAACTGTTACTCGTCTCCAGTTCAGGATCCACTGATCGTTCAGTGACAGCTCTACGACAGCTGCTGCCCTACTGGCTTGTCTACTGATTCATAATTGCAGTGTCAGCTCGATGGCTTGCTTTGGACTTGGCGTCACTCGAATCATTGCTGCCGGGTTGGAGCTCTTGTCGACCAACAACCAGCTGCGCTGGCCAGCTGGCATCAGCCCGTACTCTGTGTGCATAATCCCACAGAAGGTGAGCGGCTGGGCTGCACAGTGACCGGGAGGGGGCCAATGCCGCGCCCCAGCCTGCTGTCAACCGAGATGAGCAATAGTTGTTTTTTCTGATCTCTTTTTTATTCGGTTCATGGAATTGGACTGCTGCCAAGGCGATCGCACATCAGTCTTACTCTTTCAAGCCAGTCATCGTTGTCAATGTGACCATCTTAGGCTTTATTACCCCTCTCTGCCTCGGCCTCAGTCTCTGTGCTTACCTATGCGTTCGTCTTGGTTCTCACTCCTCTGCCTGCTCCGTGTCGTAGTCTCGGCACGCCGGTCCATCTGCTGCGCGGGCTGCTGCTGCACTGACTCCACCAGAGGTATCTCATTCTCCGTGTGGCGGGGGGGGGGGGTGGAAGGGCCCCCGGGGAGACTTTGCCATTTCAGCCTGCTGTTGGGGTCTTAAAATTTTTGTTACCTTTGGTGATAATACAGCGGTTTGGTTGATACTGATACCAAGTTACTAAAATGATCTTTACTGATGCGACCGTCACATATTGCCTCCAGGCACAAGATGAAAGAACCGGAAATATGATCTGAGAAAGGATAGCTGGGGGTCTGCTCAACCTGACCATCACGGAGGCTAGGAGGATTACCAAGGTTGCTTGTTCGTCGGTCGATATCAAGTGACTCGGGGGGGGGGGGTCAAGCTTGGCAGTGAAGGCAATTGCTTCAGCCTGCTGAACGCCATTTGATTGCTGACCTTTGCTCTTCTGTCTGCCTGCTGTCACTGCTTGTACTAACAGGTGCCTGTGCCAGGCAGATTAGGAACAAGCAATTAACCGACAGGGATGAAGGTGGAATGCTGCCTGTTCTTTTGTGTGTGCCCTCCGCATGGCATGCGCAGGTGTGTTTCATGCATTAGGTCATTTTTCTGAAACCTTTTCTGTAGCCTTTTTTTTATCTTTCTGCTGGGCAGAGATCGCCGAGTCATTGCAGTGTTCGGATGTCTGCTCAAGATCAACCGTGTCACTTGCACTCTTGGCCATTTAAATAAGGATTATTTGAGGTCGCCAATCCAAGTTCGTAGCTTCTGGCAGTGACAACGTTGACTTGCTGTAATGTTTCGATGACTGTCCTTAGGATGATAATGCTTGTTATCGGTGACTGCACTTAGAATTGCTGTGCAGTTGAATGAGAGAAGAAACTCGAGCCCTGCACACTCTGTTACCTACGGGGGGGGGGGGGCGCGGCGGCGCCAGCGCTTCTATTCCTCCATCACCCCGGGCGTTTTGCTGGCGATCTACCGCCTTCGTTTAGCGGCTCCGTGGCCCTCGTGAACACGTTGGTCGGGCGCAAGGCCTTTACTGCGTTAGCCTGATCGTGGCCGACAGATCGTGACAGATATGAATGCATACGCAGGAGGGCTTCGAAAGCGAGCGAACCTACGCTCTGGCCGAGGCTATGTACGACGTTCTGGACAAGATGCCTCACCTGAGTGGAGACGTTCTGCTTGACGATCGCCTTCGGCTGACGATCGGTCACCGACTGAACGATGCCAAGGCGGCCGGTTATCCGTACGCGATATGCCTGGGCAAGAAGGTAAAATGCCTCCACCGCCTTGACCTGTGTGCCCTTGACCTGTGTGCCCCTGTGTGCCCCTGGTCCCCTGTGTGGTCCTGGTCCTGAATGTGCCCTGGCGCCTGTGCTTTGTCCTTTTTCGCCCCGTCCTTTTGTGCAGACGCGCTTCCGCTTTGCAAGCTGTCGGGTTGCTGCTGCTGCTGCTGTAAACGGTGGACTTCATCACTGCCACCGCCGCCTCCGCGCTTTCAGGCACTCGGCAACCCGCCTGTGGTGGAGCTCGTCGACGTCGTCGCTGACAAGGTCGTCTACGAAAGTGTGGAGGCTGTCTGCCAGAGACTGAGCAGCAGTCCGAGCGACGCAGGCAGCAGCAGCTGACCCGTAGCTCAGGCTCTCTCACACAAGCATCCGGCATCCATTATGTACAATAGATATGTATTCTTCACATTTCGTCGTTATCTGGTCGTCTGCTCTCTCTCTCTCTCTCTCTCTCTCTCTCTCTCTCTCTCTCTCTCTCTCTCTCTCTCTCTCTCTCTCAGCACCGTGCCCCTCCGGATAATGGGGGCCTTGTTTAACGCCTCCTTTTATTAATGCTGTACTTCTACAAGCTAGATTACAATTCGTGGCGCTGGGTGCCTCCTCTCTCGCTCTGCTGCTATGACGCTCTTAGCTTGTTCGTCTTAACCAGCCGCCGATTGCCTGCAAGTGAGGTAGCGGTTTGTACTCCCTCTTTATATATAAAGTCATCTAATTCAGCAGCTTCTTGTGATGGTGTCTGAGGATTTTGAAATTGATTCGATGCCTCTGTTATAGCTGGCCAGTAAAGCTCAGACTGAAGTGGCACGATGACCACGTGATGAACCTGCTGAGTTTTGCACTAGTTACGGCCAATAAAATTTTACAAATGCATATACTAGTTCGGCTGTCGTTTGGCATTGTCCCAAGTTGACCTGACCGTATGAGGAGGCTGAAACTGGTGCTTTAGTTAACCTTATTGGATAGCCTTGCCACGTGACTTTGTGGAGTTACAGACGGAGATACATTACAGTGGGCCGTGTGGGTCAAAGTAAGAGGTGTACAAGATAGTAAGCTTCGACAGACCATCGGCTTCATTTATATAGAGGCAGAGCAACCTTTGCAGCTATCACCCCACTTGTAACAGACAGTAAAGGATTGTTAGCTGCAGGACTCAAATCCTCGACCTGGGGTGTGAAATTCAAGCACCTCGTCCTAAGGGCTAAGATCCTAAGGGCTAAGATCTATTGAAGCTCCTTAAGCAATAGAGATGCATGACTGAAGTTTTAGATTTTAATACCATTCTAGTGACCATATCCATCGCCAGCTGTAGAGGCTGTGTGAACGCATGCAAAGTGTGACTTGATAAAGAGCCCTCAGAGAACTCAATCTCTTTCTAGGCGCTTTACATTTGCTGCAAAGGGAAGCTTCTCGCTGATTTAGACTGATGTGTCCTTAATCTGACGCCCATTCAGCGTGCTGAAGTCCGCCTCTCGGCACCGTCCTTAGCATGCCAAGAGGTGGTATGGTAAAGAAAATAAAAGGGAGCATGTCAGCCGATTACTGATGTCGTGCTCAATTTCAGCAAGGCATGCACGTCCTGTCCGGTTGGAGTGCAGATGCCTTCAACAACGAACCCTTGCAATGCTCGTGAGCCCTGAGTCGGCTACCCGTCCACAGTCTGCCACTATTTGTACAGACTGTCACCTCGGCAGCAGCTGCCTACCACCGATAGCTACCTGCCGTCGTTGAGCCTAGCCTTGCCTAGGCTGGCAGTGATCGTGAGGGATGGAGGGGGCTGTGCTGGCGCTCGGAAAGAATAATGTAATGTATCTCCATCTGTAACTCCACGAAGACTGTGTGGGGGAAGCCTAAGAGAGTAGTTGTTTTGTGAGAATCCATGGAAGCGAGTTCCACAGTCTAGGACCTGCAGAGCAAAAGCCTCTGTCGCCAACGGTCTTTAAGCAGAGGAATGGAGCAGCTAATTTATTGTCAATACAGGATCTGAGGGCAGAGGAGGCTGAAAGTGGTGCAGAATACCCACTGGTTACTAATTTCTGGCTATATTATAGTGTAGATACATTGCGTTGGGCCTTAACCGTGCTCAGCTCGTTTACACCTAGAGAAAGCTATAAGCTCGACTCCAACCCGGCAGCGTTGACAGTCGGGTGCCAATTCTGCTGGCCCTCAATAACTTGCTCTAGGCGTGAACTAGCCAAGTGTGATTTAAGACCATTCGTATATTATGCAACGATGCTCCAAAGTCAACGTCTCGATCCAGCATCTGCTATTCAGACTCAGAAAATGACGGCGATTCTGAGCTTTTCCCCTTCCGTTAGCGTATTCTGGACTAATGCTACCAGTGCGTTATACAAAACATTCCTGCGTAACACCCACGTGGTCTTTATGGCTTTGTAGAGTTACAGACGGAGATACATTACCTTGCATTATTCCGGTCGTTTTTCGGCGGGTTGCGGTACATTGACGTACTGGCCGGGGCTGCTGCAGTCGATTGCAGTGCATTGCTGCAGAATGGTCGAGGCAAATACAGTGTGAAGTTATGCGAGTACACGAAGTATCCGAAGATTAGAGCAGCGTAACCTAACTAGAGCTTCTAGTGTACGCTGTGTGGCAGGTTGCAGCGGATTTCGGCGGATTGAGGTGGTGGATTGTGGTATGGGAGACCGGGTTGTTGCAGTCGATTGCAATTCATTGCATGAGAACGCGCATGCATAATGGAGCGAAATTCTGTGAATGCACTTTGAGCTAAGTCTAGTCCTATATGCAATGTCAATTAGAGCTTCGCGATGGAGATTTGAGGATGATTTGCAGTGGAATAGAGTGGATTGCCGTAGTTTTCCAGGTCATTTCAGGCGATTGCCGCCCATTGCCACAGTGCGAGGTTGTACAATTATTTTAATTTTACGTGGTTGTGCACAGAGCACGGTGCACTTTAATGTGCAACTAGAAACTGGAGCTCGACGAAACGTATTTCGATTTTTTTTATGCGGTGGATTGAAGCGGATGGCGGTATTGGCCCGAGCTACTGCAGTCGATTTCGCATTTCGCGAGACCGGCCGTGACAATGCAAGCGAATTTTTTCAATGCAATTGTCGCAGAGTGTGCTGTCGCGTGCAATCAAAAAAAAAGAGAGAAGAGAGAGGGAGGGGCATTAGATCGTGATTTCTTTCGTTTCGCGGTGGAACGCAGTTGTGGGTTGAGGCGTTGTGGCCTGGGCCATCATGCAATCTTACTTCAGTGGACTTCGTGAGAGTGCGCCTGTGACCGGAATCGCGCGAAATATTTTCTGGGTACGCTGTACGCGTAGCGCAGTTTGATATTCCCAACTTTTTGGAGATGTTCGCAGCTGATTTGTGGTGGTTTTGACGGGAACTATAATGGATTGCGGTACTGGCGTCCGGCGCGCGAAGGTTCATTTGCATAAGTGCGCGTGCGCTCAGAGACATGAAATTTGGTGGACAGATGAATTCGAACGTGTACTACAATATCAGCGCAAAATTTGAGCTCGGCAATGCTTGTATCCGGTCGTCGGTAGCCTAATTAGAGTGGATTGCGGTAATTCGTCGAACCTGGTTTGGTCCAGCGGTTAAGGTGCTCGCCCCGACCAAGGTCTGGCTGAGGTCGTGGGCTCGAGCCCCGAGGCATATGTGAAGCGCCTGAATAGAGATTATGCTCTTTTGGGGCGCTATATAAATGACTTATACTAAATATTTTATTAATCCGTCCGCGTGCGAGCTGTGCGGTGGGTGCGTTCCGCGACCAGGGTGACGTCAAAGCTCCTAGGCACTTTGCGAGCCGGAAACCGGGTCGGGTGAGGCGCCGCACCGTTTGGATGAGTCGACGCGCTCATTGGACCCACTTAAGGGTGACTTGACTTTACTGCGACAAGCGCGCTCAGGTCGTAGCCGTCGAGGAGCCCGCAGAGCCGTTTATAAAAAAAAAGTACAGCTTTCTAGCAATTCCTTAAAACTCCGGTTCAAGCAAGCTTTCATCCGGGCAGTGAGTGACGAGAGAATGCGAAGTGAAATGACTCCTGGGTGCGAAACGCAGGTCACGCGAAAGGCCGACAACGAACGCTAGCCATTATCCGCATCGCACACGTCTATCTAATACTTTGGAATCGTGTTACCTCATTACGCCGACGAAAGCTGATCGGAACCACAGTTTACCTCACTTCCGGCTTGGATCCGTCGTGTAGAAATGTCTTCAAGCCCCCAACCCACCGTAGAACGACCTAAGCCCAAGCAGCGTCTCCGGGGGTGACTCGGAAAGGGCCATCCGACAGCTGGAGAGTGTAGGGGTCATTTTGGCAAGGGGGTGGGGCTTGAACGACTCTGATATTGGTTCGAAACTACCCGTTATGCCAAACTCGCCATTTAAGCATTAAGAGCGACTTCACAACCTAAGCGGCTGTCGGTACGCATTCGGTAGCCAACAAACAAAGAGAAAGTGGGAAGCATAGCAGAGTCAGGAGAGCAGTTGAGGTAGTGAGTAGCATAGAAGTAGCAGCTCAGAACCGCTGAAAAGGATTAGCCATAGTCGGCAGCAGGAGAGTAGTTGTCGTTGCGTAAGAATTGTGGAAGCGAGTTCCACAGTCTAGGACCTGCAGAGCTAAAGCTTCTGTCGCCAACGGTCTCTAAGCAGAGGAATGGAACGGCTAATTTATTGTCCACACATGAGCTGAGGGCGCGAACAGGCTGAAACTGATGCATCAGTTCAGCTAAGTATGAAGAAGCCAAGCCGTGGCGGGCCTTGTGGTATCAGCGTTAGAACTTTGCTCTGTATCCGTTGCTCAACCGGCATTCATCCTAGCTCTTTCAGCAAAGGAGAAACGTGGTCAAACCTCGGGGACTTGAAGACTAGCCTTGCAGCCATGTTCATAGTCCGCAGCAGTGGCATAATAGCTTTCTTTGGCAGCCCAGCCAAAAGGGAATTACAATAATCAAGCCGAGACAGGACTAAAGAGCTAGTTAAATTTTTTGCAAGCCACTGGAAGACAGCTCCTAATCTTGGATAGGGATCGGACGTGATGGCTAGCTGTAGAAGCAGTCTTCTGAATGAAGCATTTAAAATTTAGGCAGCTGTCGAAAACGACACCTAAATTTCGAGCACGTGGTGATGGTCGAACAGCAGCATCACCTATTAGAAGAGCGTACGTACTTTTGAAGCCCTAACAGTGTGTTGCTCTAATTTTTGGTTATTGTGTAATCCCACACTTTCACTATAATCGCCTTGATCACTCGGCATCAATGCACTGCAATTGACTGCAATGGCCCTTGCCAATACTTCAATTTACAGCAATCTGATGCAAAATGCCCTTAAATCGGTTTCGCAATGCTCTAATTGTTAATGCATGTTACAAAGCACACTGGTTAAATTCAACCACATCATTTTAAGAAATTGCGCTCGTACAATCTCGGGCAATGCATGGCAATTTACGGCAACGGCTCGGCTCGAAGCAGCAATCCACTACAACCCTTGGCAAATCGACACTAAATTGGCTGGGTGAAGTGCCGATTGTCATCGCATTTCAAAGTTATTTGGGCTAAAAGTGAAATCGTAGGACTGTCAAGCTATTTTGTACCCATGCTGGGTTCAGTTGGCTGGGACCGGACGGCCATAATGAGGGTTAGGGTCAGTGGCTAGGCCGGGGTAGGACCTACGGCATGTGCGGTGACGTGAGGTCACCGGGGCTCTTGGGTACGAGAAGTTAGCCGAGTAAGTCGTAGTGTTGGAGGCTTCCGGTCTCGCCGAGTTATGCACCTGGATTCGTGCAGGCGTGCTCCGGCGATGCTGCCACGCACGCGAGGGAACGAGTAGCCAAGGTTCGTGACCCCCCCCCCCGTGTGTTGGCGTCTTTTGGTGGAAGCTTACGACTGTGGTAGTTGTCGACTCGGACTAGCCAAGCTGTTACTCAGCCAGCCGGGTTTTGGACGGCATACGCTCGTACTGTTAGATTCGGAGTCGGTACAACGACAGGACTGCAGAAGCCGACTGACCCCAACTAACACGTTTGTTCGCGCTTGCTGCGTCGTCTTGCGTCCCCATAGTGTACTGTGTATAGGACCCTCCCTGTAACTTGTTTAGTTCCCCTGTTGTTGTTGGCGCATGCGTTGTTATAAAGAGGTGTAACCTGACTGCCGCTCGTCTTACCCTAGCTCAGCGGCATGGTCGGAGTATGGCGGGGTTTGGTGGGAACTTGCCTTTGACCCCTGGAACTCGGTTACAATTTTGTACGTTAATTGTCAACAATGCACGGCAATCGACAGCAATGGCAGGGACCAATACCCCAATCCGTGGCAAATCGACGAGAAATCGGCTGCACCAAGCTCCAGTTCTCATTCCACGTAACGTCTCACTGTGTGCACATACTTTTAACCCTTTCAACCAGTTCTGACCGTTCAATCTTGGGCAATGCATGGCAACAGAGGCAATGACCCGGGCAAAATACGGCAATCCATTCCATCGAAAATCACTGGAAAGTGACTGGGCCAAGATAAAATATATCTTACCTGTCACATCCCACTGTGTTGAAAGTGCAATAAAATCCTTTCAACCAATCGCGCACGTACAATCTCGAGCAATGTCCTGGGCCAATACTCCAATTCCTGGCAAATTGAAGAGAAATTGGCAGCGAGAAAGCCTCAATCGTCATTACATATATATAGCATTCCGCTGTGTCCAAAGTAAAACCGTGAACTTTCAAGATGCTTTGTTAGTTAGCTGTCAGCAATGCACGGCAATCAACAGCAATGGTAGAGGCCGATAGCGACATCCGTGGAAAACCTTTGACAAGATTGGGTGCAATAAACTGCAACTCTCAATCCACGTATCATGTACCTGTGTGAGCGCATAATTTTCACCCATTGTGCTCGTTCAATCGACGGCAACGCACGGCAATGGCCCGGGGAAATATGCCAATCCATAACGGGCAGTTACAAATGGACCGACAGTTGCTGAGATAAACTACAACTTTTCTAGCGTATTGCATTACACTGCATTAAAAGTGCAGACACATCATTGTATACAATCAATAAAGCACAATCGAGGGAAATTGACGGCAATGGCCCGGTCTCTGCAGCAATCTGGTTCAAATTCGCAGGAAATTGGCTGTTCGAATTTGTAATTATCCTCCCACATAACCCTCACTATGGGCGAACATGCTGTCCTTTATCGCATTCAACCTTGGGCAATCCATGGCTATTGCCCGAGACAATACAGCAATCTGTGACTGTCTGTTACAATTACAAACAACGCTGTTGGGAGAAGGTCAAATTTTCCTTGGGTAACTGTGCTGTACTAAAAGTGCAACCGCATCCTATCAACCAATCTTGAACGTACATGCGAGGGCAATGCGCGGCAATCGACGGCAACGGCCTGGAAAAATAGGCAAGTCTATCCGTTGGAAGTGTACACACTCAACCCAAGTCGTGAGGCTAGAGGTATGGGTCAAGCGATCATACCAGGTGAGGGAGACCTTGTGGTTGACTGGAAAAACATGTCACCGGCCTGACTTAAAATTTGGTGGACAGATACATTCGAACGCGTACTACAATATCAGCACAAAATTTAAAAAAGGATTCAATTAAAGGATTTAATTAAAGGGCACAAACTGCACTCCGAGGCAATCAAATTAACAGCTGCTCCCTCCGAAGCAAGCAGGCACGAACGAACGAGAGCACGAATCGAGACTGGGATCGCTGGGACGCTGCGTTTCGGAGCCGAGCTCTCATGCCATGCGAATGCCTTCAGGTAC
Source organism: Cristatella mucedo (assembly GCA_009760855.2). Taxonomy (NCBI): domain Eukaryota; kingdom Metazoa; phylum Bryozoa; class Phylactolaemata; family Cristatellidae; genus Cristatella; species Cristatella mucedo. Next base: position 2,645,647 of record WPIO01000053.1, on the reverse strand, counting down.
CGCGAGACGTCGGATGATGCTGGCGTGGGCGAGGCGGATGGCGACCCGATCACGGCATCAGCGCATACAGACAGGCATCAGCTTAAAAGCAGACGATGAAAGGCAATTTTCTTTCCTTTACTGGCAGCACTCAGTCAAAGCACACGAGAATTGACTCGACATGTGTGCACAGCTCTTACGTAAAATAATCCCACGCGACTGAAAGGGACGACGGAGGAGGACATCTAAATGGTAGCAGCGCAAGCATTTGACTTGTCGATAGCGCGGAGGATTCGGCGACGACAGCGCTTCATCAGAAAGCATGAGGTAAGCGAAGCATGGCACACAGTTGGAGCATGCCGACGAAGCTGCTAGGAGGCATCAGGAGGAGACAACAACAGGGTGGCATCGGGCCAGATCTGCCCGAGTTGCCGGCGACAGTTGAGGGGAAGGGGCAGAGCCTAGCACTCGAGTTGCAGGCGAGTGGCCAAGCAGCAGAAAAGCCAAAGCTAAATAAATTATATCCTCAAACGCAGGGGATGCGAGGCAGGTAGGTCTGTGGCGAGACCAGCTGACTGAACCGGGCACGACGGCCGAATATTATCGTGCGATTGCGTATCGACATTGGACATATCGACGACGGCCTCTGAACAGGTTGTCAGGCGAACAGCCATACAGCGGGAAGGCCGTCCTTGGGTCACGGAGGGGGCAGCAGTGGCGGAGGCCACCCATCATGCGGCATCTACATCATCTTGGGCCGCCAGCCATTTTGCAGTCTCTTCAGTTTAAGGATCTCGAACTCAGACAGGTCGAAGCACCTGTCCTTGAACATGGCTTCCGGCATGGCCACGAAGAACTGCCCGTCGACCTGCTGCTGCAGGAACTTCTCGGCCGCGTCGGCCATGTTGTACAGCCGCAGGCACGCACACAGAGCGACCACGGAGAGCGACGACAGGTCGTCGGGAACGTCGGCCAGGCACCGGATGTTGCCTGCAGAGGAGCCACGCGACTCTGCCGCGGCCGTCGAGGCGAAAGAGCCGGCGTCATCATCGTCGTCCCACGTCGGAGGCTGTCGGCCGCAACGCGACAAGCTGCCGGTGGAGCCACTTCGCTCTTCGGAAGAACCCCGGCGCCGCCTTCGCCGCAGCTCAGCCTGGCCGCTGGCGGCATGCCAGTCAAGAGCGGCCGACGGCTCAGCTGGCTGAAAGGCAGGAGAGGCAGCCGGCCTGTCAGACTCCGCCGGAAGGACGAGCGAAGCATACAGGTGACAGTCGCCAGAGCTACCCCAGGCTCGGGCCGCAGGAACAGGGCTCAGCCGGGGCAGGATCCCGGTCTGCACGTCGGTTGCACAGCAGTCGCAGGGCGCCGCCGGCGGTTGAGCGGCAGCAACGAGGGCTGTCGCAGCGGCGGCAACGCCGCGTGCGACCGGTCGACGCTGCAGCGCGGCAGGCGCCGGATGGGCGCATCCGACGGCTGCTGCGGCGGCGAGGTCGGCTCCGCCGCTCGGGTGGAAGGAGCGCTCGAACGCCGAGCTCGCTGCCATTGCGGCGGCGGTGCTGGCATCGCGGTAGTCGGGCGAGCACGGCGGAGCCCACAGCTCCTTCACGGGCTGCTGCTGCTGCTGCAGGCCGGTCAGCGGTCCGGGCCGCCGCGACGACGGCAGTGGCGGTGGCGGTCTGCCAAAGCCGGCGCCCAGCAGGACGGAGCTGACGTTTTCGTACAGGCACTCGGCGGCAGCAGCAGCAGCAGCGGACGAGGGCACGATTCCTCGAGCGACGGCGCTGCTCTGGTCGGCCGTGCTCGAGTCTTTGCCATCCGAGTGCAGCGACCCCGTAGACGACTGCGCCCCTTCGGCTGCGGAAGGCGGCGCGTCCTCGGAGTCCGACGACTCGGCAGACGACGCCAGCATCCGGCTCGAGCTGCCGGAGGCGAGCAGGCGCCGCTCCAGCGGGCTGCTGCTTGCTTCGCCGCGCTGCTTGGCCAAGCGGCCCAGGCGGCCATTGCTGCCGCCTCCGCTACCGATGCCGGCCAGCCTGAGATTGCTCAGCGACTGAGCCAACTTCTCCTTCCACCTGGCCATGGCCTTGACCTTCTTTTGCCGGCTCGCCTGAGGCGTTCCCGGCTGAGAGCTGGCCTGATGGTGCTGCAGCTCGCTCGGTGCCACTGCGGCAGCAGCGGCAGCAGTGCCCGAGCTTCGACGGTGAGACGATATCGAAGAGCAATCCATGCGCACGTATGTGTTGCCCACCCCAGCAGGAGCCGGCGAGTCAGCGAGGCCTGAGGCAGCCGCAGCGAACGGCTCGCTGCTGCTGAAGCCGTCCGAGCTGCTGCTGCTGCAGCCAGCTCGATTGAAGAGGCTTCCGTTCGAGACCTGGAATGTAGAGGGCAAATGGTTGGGATCAATCGGCAGGCACCTAAAGAGAGACAGCTGCTTCGTGCGCGGGTCATCCTCGCTTGGTTTTGTCTCACTCGGGTCCCCACAGCAGTGCTTCGAGGCTCTGCACAGTGGCCCAGGCCACTAGCCCCCTCTCTCTTCTCTCTCTCCTCACACTCCCTCTCTCTGTCGCTCTCTCTCTCTCTCCCTCTCTCTCTCCCTCTCTCTCTCTCTCTCTCTCTCTGTCTCTCTCTCTCTCTCTCTCTCTCTCTCTCTCTCTCTCTCTCTCTCTCTCTCTCTCTCTCTCTGTCACTCTCTCTGCCTCTCATTTTACTTTCCCACACTGAAGCCCTATAACTGTCACTTCACTAATACTAAAGGTTTATAACCCTCGTTTCACTAACACAAAGCCTTATAACTATCATTCATCTCTCGAAACACGAACAAAAACAAGTTCCATAAGAATAGTAATAATAATAATAATGCACTTAATAAAGCCCTCAATAATAATAGCGCCCTCAGAGAACTTAATCTCTTTCTAGGCGCTTTACATTTGCTGCAGTAAGACTGGGCAACTGGTGGCATGCTGGCTTGCACCTACATACAGTTTCAACCTACCATGTAAGTTTTCGCTCTACCCTCCATGTATGTACGTCCATGCATGAGAAAATTGTAAGTTAGGGAACTAAGACAGCTGCCCTACAGGCAAGGGCCCACGATTTCAACATGTAGGTGATTTTGTCCAGCGGTTAAGGTGCTCGCCCGACCAAGGACTGGCTGAGGTCGTGGGCTCGAGCCCCGAGGCATATGTGAAGCGGCTGAATAGAGATTAAGTTCTCTTGGGGCGCTATCTAAATTAATTATATAAATATATATATTTTTACATTTTTTTAGGATCGACAAGGCTGCAACTCCTATCCACATCTTACACGAGGCTCAGCTCCATAGAAGATTCAAGCTGGTGCTATACGCGCACGTGAGTGTGTGTCCACGTGAGTGTCCGTGAGCATGCTCACGGACATGTATGCTCCACATGGGCACGCGTCAAGCTGTTGTTCGGGACACGCATCGAGATTTTGAACCGTAGGCAAGGGAAGACACAGGAGAGTTGACAGGCACCTTCGCTTTAAACACGCAAGCTCGGCTGCTAGTGCATTTGCAAAGGCTACCAGGCAACAGAGTGCCTGATCGTGACATTCGATGGCAACACAGGTCGCAAGGGTACGCAAAGACGGCTACTAAGGCAGCTACAGGCAACATTCAGGCATATCGGAAGCAATTTTCTACAAGCTAATGGTCGTTGCTGTGGCAACAACTACCCAGAAGCAGCATTACGGAATACCAGCCTAGGCGAAGATGAGGTAATCGAACGTTTCATTAGCAGTCAGCTCGGCAGCCTCAAGGTCACTTTAAGTCGGCAGCCATTTATTTGCAACCCGGCAATGGCAAATGGCTCCAAAATACCATTTACTGCACAGTGCAGGACAAGCAGCAGCGGCCGCAGCGGCCGCAGCAGCAGGGCCACAGTCAGAGCCTCCCGAAGCTGTCCCAGCGGCAGCGACAGCGGCATTGCCGGCACCGCGCTGGGCGGGGCTCACTCAGCGTGACTTTCAGAGCGAGGCGGGAGCATTCTGCGCCGAACGACGGCCTTGCGAATGCGCACGGCCGGGTGACACTGCACAGGGGCCTGTCGTCTTGTTACTCCCATCTGCCTAATAACCGGGCAGTGGCCGTGACAAAGAGGGTCACAAAGCGCCAACCGTGGCGAGAGAAAACCCGGCGGGGAATCCCAGTCGTTCGCGTCCCGCTGATCAAAGCTCTCGGCAGAGCAAAGGGACGCAGCACATTTTTGCGTCTCCGCCAGCGACTCAGCAAATCCATAACGACTGCACACAGCAGCGACCGCTGCTACGCACAACCCTTCTCTTCTTGCCTTTTCTCGTGGCTCATCCATAGTGCAAGAGGCCACAAGCAGCACGAAACCACTGACCGGATGTCTCCATGTGCCATGGCAGTGGAAGCTCAGGAAGTGAGCCGAGAACAAGCAGCGGTGGCACAGGGCAGCCGCAAAAGGGGACCGCGAGCACCAGCTGAAGCGGATCGAGTCGCGTGGCAGAAATTGCAGGAGCCAATCACAGAGCGACGACCTCTGGGACCTGCAAGCCAACTGCAGGAGGCATCCACTGCAAAAAGGTCGCACAGTCACGTGAAGGATAGGAATGCAGTGCCGGTCGATGCTGCGGTGGCTGCGAACCTCAGGACGAGTCAAAGCTGCCGAAGCAGCTCCGCGAAGGGATGGCCTCGAGGGTCGAGAGGAGAGTTTTGGCCTCGATCGGCCAGCAATTCGATTGGGAGTCAGATTTGCAGTCTTCCCCTTGTACGTGCAAGCGCAAGACGACCGCCCAGCTGCTGGCAGCGAAGAGAGGCTGCCGAGCAAAGTCAGTACAAACGAGCAAAGATTTATTTTCATCGTCTGCTCCACCGCTGCCTCGACTAGACGACACGTCACATGCATCTGCAAGGGAGAACGAGATGCACGTGGCACGAAGGGTGATGGTGGCTGCCGCAGCAGCAGCAGCAGCAGCAGCAGCAGCAGCAGCAGCAGCAGCATCAAATAGCATGGCATGATGGTGAGCAGTGGCAACAATCGAATACCAGCTCAATGGATGATACATAAGTGGAAGCAGCAGATGAAAAAACAATAGATGACGCAATTTGTGTACCTGGGTAGTACGTATTATTTCCGAATAGCTTGGCATGTTTGCGACAGCAATAATCTTTAAATGTACACGTTTCCGATGAGAAAACTGACACATTCAGCTTTTTCAGTTCATATTTGTTCAGAAGGAAAAGTAAATGAGTCACAATTAACGTTATATTTACTCGGAAGGCACACAGAAATGATCACTCTAAAAGGGTTAGAAGTGGGTAGATGTTCTAGATTTGAGACTATATGGGAGATCTCTTTCCCGAAGAAGCCGCCAAACATAGTTTCCAATCGCGTTGTCGTTACAATTTCCTCGGAGACGACGTTCAAAGTCTAGTATATCTCGGCGAATGACTCACCCTGCGTAAGTGCTCGTGCTCTACTCAAATTTTGCAAGATGAACATTAAGGATTTACACATTTGAATGGCATTGAGAATCCCATTTAGGCTGGCAATTTTTTAGGAACCTAAATAAGTTACTCAGCCTTGCGAATCGCCCAGAAAGCACTGAACCACACCAACAATGCTGTTCCAAGCCACTTTCTCTGTCCTGTTATGGTTTTTGGAAGATTGGTCACACTCCATGATGTTTATCTATGGTCCAACGTTGTCACCAGATTTGACCTTTGTCTCTCGCAGACATCGCTGTGGTACTTGAAAGCTGTTGATTCAGTGTCTAAAGACCCAAGGCAAATTACTTGATTTTCCGTGGCGACATCAGCACCTGTCGATGAGCTATGAGCAGCTGCTATTTTATATTTATCTTCCTAGCAGAGAACTCGGTCTTCTGTTACCCAGTCCCTTTTGCAGTAGCGTCCGACTGTCCAATAGACAACGAAAACAAGGAAACCAAAGACCAAGTGGGACAGAGAGAGAGAGAGAGAGAGAGAGAGAGAGAGAGAGAGAGAGAGAGAGAGAGAGAGAGAGAGACAGACAGACAGACAGACAGACAGACAGACAGACAGACAGACAGACAGACAGACAGACAGACAGACAGACAGACAGACAGACAGACAGACAGACAGACAGACAGACAGACAGACAGACAGACAGACAGACAGACAGACAGACAGACAGACAGACAGACAGACAGACAGACAGACAGACAGACAGACAGACAGACAGACAGACAGACAGACAGACAGACAGACAGACAGACAGACAGACAGACAGACAGACAGACAGACAGACAGACAGACAGACAGACAGACAGACAGACAGACAGACAGACCGACAGAAAGAGACAGAGAGAGAGAGAGAGAGAGAGAGAGAGAGAGAGAGAGAGAGAGAGAGAGAGAGAGAGAGAGAGAGAGAGAGAGAGAGAGAGAGAGAGAGAGAGAGAGAGAGAGAGAGAGAGAGAGAATGAGATCCAATCACGGTAAAAGTATGACAATTGTGCTAGGCTATCGGAAGTGACGAACGACAATGGTGAATGCATACCGACACTATACCGAGCAGCAACAAGCTTGCCCAACTAACCCAGTAATACATTGGCTAATGCACATTAAGTACTGCAATGGACCATTAACCGACCCGTCCCCACCTATCGAGCAAGTGCCGGTGCCATGGAAATTGAATGGTCCACTAGCGACTGTTACTCGACAGATGCAATAGAGCCTAAGAGGCACCACCACCACTGCCGCCGACGGCAGAAGCTCTGACAGTGGCAGCAGCAGCCGGCCGGCAGCTCTGACAGCACGGAAGTAAACGTGCTGCTGCTGTCCTCTTGATCAGCCGACTGACAGATCCCAACAGACAGAGAAGGGCTCTGGCAAAACCGTTCAGTGCCCTTCTCTAACATGTCCCTGATTGATCAGCTCATATTGAGCCTTAGTAAATGGCCAATGGCACTGAAGCAGGTGAAAGCACATCTGTCGGGAGGCTGATGAGCTTAATTTGCTGGTTGCAAGCTGGGCGGGAAGTCATAGGCAGATACTCTAGAACAGTGCAAAAGTAGGATCGGTCAGACGATCGGTTTCACCCAGCGCCAAGGACAAGTTGATTGCACATAACACGAGGAAACTAATAGGAACCAGTGCATTAGCAGATCAGTCAAGCAAACTCAAATGACGTATCTGAGCCGAGCAGCAAAAGCTCAATTGATGAATAAGTACGGAGCTCCCCTCCTCCCCCCCCCGAGATCCCCTCCGTGATTGGAGACCGGAGTAAAGATACCAATTCGGGAGAAAAACCCCTGCACCAATCCACGGTTGCATCTAGAGTTTGCATAACTGCTGCTCACCAAGCCCCCCCACATGGCCCTCAGTTAACGATTGGTCCAAGATGGCACTAGTCATGCATCTAGTCTATTCGGTACACCTGTGGCAGCAATCACCAAGTGCATTCCATACACACTAGTGCCGAAAAAATTAATTATCATTTCCAAAACTTGCCACTGTACACCGAAAACAAGCTAGGCACTAACACTGAGGGGCATGAAAAATCAAAAGTAGAAGCTTCTTCATACCAATGAGCTGTTTCAAAAGTGGTTTGTACTAGCAACCGAGTCACGTGAGCTGACTCATGCACCACTCAGACCCACCTGTTGCAAAAGGTGCATCTATATACACAGCTGCAGCCGGCCAGCCAGTCACACTGAACTGACAGTTCGAGTTAGCCGTGAACAATAGGGGTGCCGAAGAGGCAGAGAGAGAGAGAGAGAGAGAGAGAGAGAGAGAGAGAGAGAGAGAGAGAGAGAGAGAGAGAGAGAGAGAGAGAGAGAGAGAGAGAGAGAGAGAGAGAGAGAGAGAGAGAGAGAGAGAGAGCACGGCCAGGCCAAGGCAGCAGCAGCATCGGCAGCAGGGTAGGGTCACCATCTAAGGGGCTAAATATCCGGCAAGTAGAATATCTGTGCAGCAGGCTAATCAAATGCAAGGCACTACACAGGGAACTGCTGAAAGCCGGAAGAAAGTTCCACTAATGCACCCCCCCCCCAGGACACAGGAACACATAAGGTAAGTGAACCCCTGGCTGACTGCTATGCAAAGCTCGGCTTCATGTTAATGCCTGGCACTCCAGCAGTGCCATCAAACAGGCATTACCCAGAGACAAGCACCAAACAAGCCGTGCTCCAGCTGGCACAGCCTGTGTAGTTGGCTGCACATCAGAAAGGAAAGTGACAATGAATGAGAACCGGGAAGGAGAGTGATTGCAAGGAAAGGGGTGGAGGGATCATGGGAGTGATCACATACAGATGCCCAAACCCGAACTTAGAGATCGCAGAGAAGAGAAATGTACAGAGAGAGAGAGAGAGAGAGAAAGAGAGAGAGAGAGAGAGAGAGAGAGAGAGAGAGAGAGAGAGAGAGAGAGAGAGAGAGAGAGAGAGAGAGAGAGAGAGAGAGGGAGAGAGAGAGAGAGAGATAGAGAGAGCTTCGCAGAGAGAGGGCTTCGCAGAGAGAGAGAGAGAGAGAGAGAGAGAGAGACAGAGAGAGAGAGAGAGAGAGAGAGAGAGAGAGAGAGAGAGAGAGAGAGAGAGAGAGAGAGAGAGAGAGAGAGAGAGAGAGAGAGAGAGAGAGAGAGAGAGAGAGAGAGAAAGAGACAGAGAGAGTGTGAGCCACATGAGAGACCGAGTGAGGGCGGCTGACTGAATGAAGGAGAGTGAGAGGAGGAGGAGGACAGGAAGGAGTAAAGGAGAGAGATAGAAAAGAAGAGAGAAAGGACGGGAGAGAGGAAGTCTCAGCTGGCCAGTTAAGCCTGCTTCACACATTTCTTCTCGTCTTTGGTGCATTCAAACGTTGCAAAGACTTCGGAGGTGGCCAAGACCGATGAAAGCCAGCAACGAACAAATAATCAGAGACTTTTAAGGATACCCCATCTTTATTTGCAAGGCAAGGCGACGTGTCGGAAGACAATCGAAGCCTTACAAGAGAGTCCTTATTTATAGCACACTAGGCTCATGCTATATGAATCAGATGATCAGCGGCGGCAAGTGGCCATTGACCAGTAAGCCGCTGGTGCCATAGGACATTTGCTACCTAACGAAAGCAACTGTCCCGCGCGACCACTCTGGGGGTGGAGCCAGCAGGACGCCTGAAGGAAGCAAGGCCACGAACGAGGAGGAGAAAGCCTCAGACCTCAGCAGACTTCCTACGAGAAGTAAGGCCGAAGCAGCCGAGCAGCAGGACCGAGGTGAGACCGACGTGCAGAGCGAGCGCACGCGAGAGACGCCGGCTAAAGAGTGCCATGCCATGGAAGAACTCAAGGAGCCAAGGGAAGCTGCAGCTTCGACTGCCGAAAAAGCCCGCTGCCGCCAATTTTCAGACGCAAACGGTCCGGTCCAAGCGCTGTCGCGACGGACGGACGGACGGGATGGACCGGCAGATTCCTGCATAGCTTCGAGAATGTGCAGCTCAGCAAGCTCAATCGCTTGAGTAACGGAGAGCCGGTGGCACTCACTAGTGACATCTAGCAGACGACTCACAGTGCCGGCAACGATGGGATCAAGGAGTATGTCAGATTGTTTCCGAGCCTGTCTGCTTTTGCCACAAGCGACCCATTCCACGTTGCTAGCGGCCCCCAGGAGATTTCTGCTTGCCTGCTACGACGGTCTGATACTACCCACTACGGAAGTCGAGAGCGTATTTTGCGTAACGCTTTTAGACGACAGGGATCTACAAACTGACACAATCCAGCACCAAGCACCACGGTCCTGTCTGCTCGTGACACACATGTCATTGTGCAAGCAACAGAGGTCACTCACTGACTAAACCGTGAGGTCCATTTTTCTTTAGACGACAACCAGGTATTCAGATGTAGCAAAGGTCCAAAGTTCAGCTAATTTTTAGGCCAAGGCCAGGCTAAATACGTGTTACTAGGGGGGGGGATTGCATTGCCAAACAACGCCAATCTTACACAAACTTAACCACTGAAACTTGGTCCCAAGGCCTTCCCATCGGAAATATCAGATAACCAATTCACACTAGCATGCACACACACATTTTAATCTATATTCACAAGCTTCCCATATGCTCGAGCTGACGACCTTGGTAGTCAAAGTGAGCACCTGACCCCCCCCTTACCAATCCAGATCGCCAGGGTGGTGGGTGCCCCCATTCAGCAGCCAGGCTGCTGCACCCACCCCATAGTTCACACTCCAAGTATCACCTCACTGCAGATGTCTGTGCCTGCTTCCAGCGAACTGAACTTCCGGCTAATTAGCAGAGCTGCCTGCCGTAGCTGCATACACAAGCCAGAGGACTTTGCAACCTGCAAACCAGCTCAGTAAAGGCAATGGTAGCCATACCACAAGTATGCATCAGTGGCTGATTAAGTTAAGTTAAGCTGATTTAAAAGCCTCATTTATATATAGCAGCAGGAGAGCCTTCGTGGCTATCGGCTACCTTGCTTGCTGTGGTCAATAAGGATCAACCACTGAAGAATTCGAACCCACGTGACCTGGGTCGTGAAGAGCAAGTGCCTTACACCTGGGCTAAGACCCAGTCGCGATCCTACCACTGACGTGACCAGAGATCCGTGCCCAGAGCCTCTCTATGGCCTGGGCTACATCAGCACGTGACTCATACTTCCCTAACCTCCAATCGGTCGCGAAAACATGCATGCATACGAGCTCACTCCTGCACACTCCCATAAACTAGTAGACACATGCCAGGTGTAAGTGGGTAGACGAACTGGGAGCAAAATGATTGCGAATGATGCAAAGATGCATTAAGCTAGCTCCGTGCGCGCTATCTATGTGAAAGCCAGCTGATACCGTGCACTGCTGATCGCAGTACCCAATGTGTTTGCCCACAGCCCACGGATATGTGGTATACTCGAGCCGACTGTCGATTTTGATGCCGTTATTGCACGAGCGCACGGACGCAGAAGCAAGCAGTGCTTTAGCTCCCGGACGCCCACTGCGCGATAGCACGCTCGGGCACGCTGCTCGGGCCGCAAAGCGTGCTGTGCAACAGACCACTACTCATATATGGTCAGGAGCTTCCTTTACAGCATACATAAAGCGCCCAGAAAAAAGATTTTTAGTTCTCCGAGGGTGCCATACAAATGCATTGCTATTATTATTATAACTACAATAACAATAATAACAATAATAATAACGCATTTGACCAAGCGCCCTCAGAGAACTCAATCTCTTTCTAGGTGCTTTACAGCAGCATGCCAGCCTGCCAGCAGGTGTCGCTCCGCTGGTAGGGGGGGGGGCAAGGGCTGCACACTGAGGGCAGAGCTGAAGGACGCAAAGTGCATTGCAGCTCCTCAACGAGGCAAGCGGCAATGCAGCTCAGAAGTGCTTCAAAGCGGCAGCTGCCGCCGGCCACTCGAGCGTGGCCGGCTCTTCTTTCGTTGACTTAGAACCGTGCTAAGCCAGAAGCATAAAGCAGGTAGTGGCTCTGGCAGATCGAAAGAGAATGAGCAAGCACCTTAACGAGAGTCTCTCTAGCGGCGGCGCAGACTGGACAGCCTCATCGTAAGTGCAGCAGGCGCTGGCCGTCAGTGCAGTCGGTCAGTCGGGTGTCGAGACCAGTACCAGAGAGGAGAGATAGGATCCAGTGAGCTTGTACAACAAATCGCAAGACCAGAGCAAGCAGCAGGGCAGGCAAGCCGGGGTGTGCGGTGGTCGTGGAGCTTAGCTGGGGGAGTGGAAGCTGCCCGCGGCCTAGCATATTCCTAGGCCTGTCCGGGCATGGCATCTGCATGGGATTGCACAACGGTGAGAATGCCCAATCAACGACTGATTACTCAGACATCTAACAATAGTATCGGTCTGCAATCCCTGATTAGTCACGTCCTAAGTCGGCACACACGCATGGAGCTGATGCTATCGGCCACTCCTTTCACTAGGACAACTAAAACAAACAAGTGTGTTATTCAAAAGTTAGGAGAAAGGAGAAAGTCTGAGAGAAAGGATCAGACCGAGGAGAAGATTAGGAAGGACAGAAGTTCTTCTGGATCTTTCACCTGGACAGCAATTAATGACAGTGGCATGATGTCATGCAATCTGGTAAACCGCAGGCACCCTTGTCAAGCTCAGCCAGGCAAGCTGCCAGGATTCAGCCAAGGAGGCAGCCAGACCTTGACCGAGCCCGAGTCAGCCAATCGTAGGAAGGGTGCCGGAGGGGAGAGGGGGAACGGTGAAGGTGGTGGGGGGGGGGAGCTGCTCGCAAGGGTACGGCCCCTGCACGGCTCGATGCAAGCAGTGGCCAAGGCAGTGGCCAAAGCAGTGGCCTTCCCCTAGCTATCTTCCACGCAGCTACTGGCAAGGCTGAAAACCGTTCCAGGAATCCAGCCTCTTAAAGGGCATCATCAGACTGATGAAAAGGCACTTCAAGGTTTTGGAACAGGTTGCGCTTGCATGCTGACACGTCGCAAGTTACCAGTGACCGTACGATCGTGCTTTCTTTACAGCATATGTAAAGCGTATGTGCCTAGAAAGAGATTAACTGAGGGTGATATACAAATGAATTACTATTCTTATTATAGAAAAGACAAAACGCATCGATAAAAGAACAAAAGAGAATAATTACCGCTGTTAGGGCACATGACAGTTTGTGAAAAAAGACATAACATTAGAGCTAGTACCTGGCCTGCAATTCCAGGGCTATGACATGCATAGCTGTGCCACGTTCTTTTCACGGTTTATACTCTCCCTCTAGCTGATGACACTCATGTACTAATAACATCCGCACATGGTTGGCAGCAAACTTTCTTAAATTGAATGATGATAAAACCAACTTACTAGTTATGGGCAAACCAAGTGTGATTCAAAAGTTGGATAGTTGAACGCTCACAATCGGCTCTGCCGGCATATCTCCTGCTGATTCTGCACGAAATCTAGGTGTCCTATTCCAAAGTGACCTTTCATTAGACGACCACATCAGCTCCACAATCACGTCTGCCTACTTTCAGCTACACAACATTGCTAACATTCGGGCTTGTTTATAGAGGGATACCACATCTAAATTGGTTCGTGCATTTGTGACATCCCATCTCGACTTCTGTTACTCACTGTTTGCTGGTCTACCGGCATGTGAAATCAAGTGCTTACAACTGGTACAAACTCTGCAGCTAGGCTTGTCTGTCGTGAGCGTTCACCACTTCTCGCCGACCTGCACTGCCTCCCACTCAAGCAGCACATCGACTTCAAAGTTTTGTCACTCCCTTTTAGGCCCCTTCATTCTTTACAAAACTTCAAATCCTTTGAAGATCTCGCCTTTAGTTCGTATGCTCCCAAAGCCTGGAACTTACTTACGACTTGCATCACGACATCCCCTGAGTTAACCACATTTAAAAAGAAACTAAAAACATATATTTACCACAGCATTTAGTGGGTCCACGTGATTTGCCCTTTGTGTGCTTAAGTGTGCTGACACTGTGCATGCTGCCACTTACCATATCTGCATGCTGACCCTGTGCATGTCAACTCTAACCATAATAATAATAATAATAATACATTTGATATAGCGTCCTCAGAAAACTCAATCTCTTTCTAGGCAGCCATGTTATGCTTGCTACTCATTGAGCATGCTACAGCTAACCACCGGATCGTGCTTCCTTTACAGCAAATGTAAAGGGCCCAGAAGAGATTGAGCTCCCTGAGGGCGCTATATCTATTGTTAATGCACTGGCAAGCATCAGGCGCACGCCCTCCCCTTCCATTCCACCACGTACGAACACACACACAAACACACACACACACACACACACACACACGAGCAAGTCCAAGTTATGAGATTGCATGTGGTAAGTGGGAGCTACACATTGTGCAGGCTAATCAGCTTAACACATTAATATATATATATATGTGTGCGTGCGTGCGTGTGTGTGTGTGTGTGTGTGTGTGTGTAATATATAAATCTGTATCAAGTACATTATTTTTATTATTATATTCAGAGCTCCCCTCTTGGTTTTTTGGAGTGCTGATGGTGATGCCGAGCTCCCGGCTGTGTCTATTGACAAACCCTATCTTGCATAAACAAAACAGGACACTGTTTTCCTAGAAAATACTCAAGGACTGCCCAGAACAACGACACATTCAAGCTGCAGGCCGGTTGCCACATGCACTGGCAGCCACCGGCAGTGGTCAGCTGATGCAGCAGCACATCAACTGCAGCCTGCCACTGGCAGAGGTGACATAGGTCAGGCTAGGCTACTCCTAGACTGGAAAGCACCACTAGGCTAGGCTGGGCTGATCGAGATGGCCAGCTAGTCACTGCATGCCGGGCCAACCCAGGATCCAGTGAGTCGAGTCAGGCAAGGCCAGATTGAACCGAGCATTACGTGTGTGTGTGTGTGTGTGTGTGTGAGCATCTTTGTCAAGTTAAGACAGCCTCTGCAGATTGCTACTTGTACACTTGGTGCTGGCAGTGAGCATGATGCAGCAGTTGCTATCGCAGTGTGCCGATGCCGATCACACGTCCTCCTCCAGCCTGCCCACACAGTGCAGCCTCGGGGCAGCTGATGAATGAGCCCCGGGGCGGCTCCTGATTGCCTATCGGTGCCAGTAAATGGGTGCGGTTAGTCAGTCTATCGTGTGCACCAGCTTACAGCCGTAGCATCAGGGCCACACGCAGGACTCAACTGGTTGCAACCAACTGCACTTGCACGTGGTGAATCCTGGCGGCCTGATGCCGAATGCTGGCAGCTGCCGTCTCCAAAGCTTGGCCTCATGCCACGGCTTTGGCTGCATGCCGACAGCTGCTAGTCTGCTCACTCCAGATGGGTGATCGGCTGCAGCTACTGGGAGGGGGTGCGTGGGTGGGTGGTGGGGTGGGGCAGTGGTGGGCCGATCTCGAAGCAAACTAGGCTGCCCATTCCTTAGCCGCTCTGCATTTCTTTTCCTTCAAACTTTCAGGGAGGTCCGAGCCACAGCAGGAGCTTGCCATGTGGCTGGGCCAAACCTCGGCATCGACATCGGCCGTGACACAGCCGTGGAGGAGCAGGATAGGAGGCAATCTCGCTGGAATTCGCCTGGACCAAGCTCTTTCACCCTCCCTCCTACATGACTGCCATTTGCATGGTAATTTACGGAGCTCGAAGCTTCCGTGCGTAAGGGTGAGGTGGGCGTAGTGGCTGCTTGCAGCGGGCAGCCAGTGAGTGCTTGCATGGCCCAGCGGTCGAAATCTGAGACCGACCAGCCAAAGGTCTGGAGGAGAGCCAGGCACAGGATAGATGGGCCTGGTGGGAAGGGACGGCCAGATGCTGGACAGTGGACAAACCCTGCAGGCGACAGAGCAATCGCAACTAATCCGACCAGCACAGCAAGTCGCACGAGAGTGGTAGCAGTGTTAAAAACGCAGAGCTCAAGCACCGCGGCAACCCTGCCTACTACGGCCTACGGTGTATGAACACCTTGGCCCGCCTGCCTTTGGCAACACTTGTCGGGCAGCTATGGACTGCATGGACTCCTACTACTGTATGCTGCTCGTGCAGAAGCTCAGCTTTCACAGTAAGGTGGGGGTGACCTACGAGTAGTCCTCCTTGCAGGCCTCCCATGCTGCTCGCCGACCCTCCCTGTTGCCTTGGATTGTCTCCCACTCTCCAGTCATGCGGCGGCTGCGCCAGCTCGGCAGGCAGACACGGCTGTTCGGTGCTGTCTGGCGTCATCCTCTTCGTATTTCGGTGACTGCTTTCCAATGCCAGCACTCGAATGCCAGCACACACCCGTCGCCGGCTGCCTGCATCAGCAGCTGAGCTCTGGCAGTTCAGGTGCCGCCAAGTGCCGAATTTCGATCGTGCTTCCCTTGCAGCATATGTACAGAGCAAGAAAGAAATTAAGTTCTCCAAGGGCACTATGCACATGTACTATTATTATTATTATTATTATTATTACTATTATTAACAACTGAAGCCAATCCAAGAGGAGTGCTTCGGCTTGATTGGCTACTCTTAATAATGGATTTTCGGAACGGTACAGCAGTCATGCAGTGCAGCGCTGAGCGCTCTCACTCACTCGTAGGACTGCCTGACTGCTCACTTCAGGAAAGGTGCCCCTTGCCTTATACATCAAAAGCCAAAAGCTACGAGCTCTCGTCTTGTTGCTCTCGAAAGAGTGCGCCGTGCAGCTGCCGCCAGGGCCACCGACCGGCCGGCAGACTGGCCGAGCAACCGACACCGGCGGCTTCTTGCTCCGAGAGGCTTCCTTCGACCTTTGACCCAGTGTAGCCACAGGAGCGCAGCGCTGCACAACGAGAGGTGGCTGTATGCATATCTACATAAGTTTGCTTTCTATACAGCATCTGCAAAGTGCCTAGAAAGAGAAAAGATTCAGTTCTCTGAAGGCACTATAACAATGCATCATTACTATTTGTACCAGCAGCCTTGCACATTGGATGCCACGTAGCCAAGCCTGCCGACAGTGAAGAAAGTTACCCTAGCAATGAAACCGATGGCCGGAAAAGGTGCAGTGCTCGGAGAGCCCTTTAAAGTGCTTTACTAACGGTAGCCCCCAGACAAGCTCCAACAGTTGCCACCTGTCGGATCGGACCTGACCATTCGGAGCAGGATGAGAAGGCCCACATTCCTTATCGGGTTGCTCGGCCCAAAGTATTGCTTCTGGCCTAAGACCCTGGGGTGAGCAAGAGCACTGAGCTTCCCCCCCCACCACCACCGCCATGCAGCTATCATACCAAGCAGCAGCAGCAGCAGCAGCAGCAGCAGCAGCAGCAGCAGCAGCAGCAGCAGCAGCAGCAGCAGCAGCAGCAGCAGCAGAAGCAGCAGCAGCAGCAGCAGCTTCGATGGCAGCAAATTTCACCTGCAAGGTCACCAAGCTAGAGTGGACCAGCACAGGGTCAGCACAGAGTCTGGGTAACCTAGCAGGCTTGCACCAGTCAGTCGGGCCACGTCGGGGACGTGACAGATTGAGAGAACAGAGTAAACACACCAGGACATGCAGGAGGTGGGGGTGGGTGGGCGAGAAGGAGGGTGGGAAGGGGCAGCAGACAGGCAGCAGACAATTCGCTCGGCCGACACCTGCCTCAGCGCCCTGGGGCTGCTCTCCGCTGCTCTCCGCCTGTCCTCGGCTGGCCTGAGCAATAGCAGCAACCTTCACGACCTTAAAAGACGTGTCAGAGCTCTAGTTGAGGCGAATCTTTTGAGGCAAATGCCGAAAGTGCGGGGAGTGCCGGGCTCGAGGAGCGAGGCTGAGCTGTAGCACCAGCACCCGCTTTGGATGCTGCGGCATTTTCGCAAATCACTTCGACAGCCGCTGGAATTCCTTGCAAAGTAGGCAAAATGGTCTCGAAAATAGGCTACGGGCAGCAGCACTCCCTCTAATTTGGCCATCAATCAGGGCAAATCGACCTGTAGCTACAGGAGGAAGAGGGAGGGGAGGTGAGGGGAGGAGGCCTCAGTCCTGTGCTGCAACCGCTCGTCGAGCGCTTTCCTAAGAGCCAAGGCAAGCCTGCCCTTCGGAGGCAGCGCTGCCGGCACTGCACCAGACCTAGTGCAGACCGCCGCCACCGGATTACTGCGCTTAAGACGGCCACGACGACCGGTAGTGCATCGGACAGCCGAGGAAGGATCGAGTACAATTACTGACTGGCCAGACCTGCCCGTGCCATGGCACCGCAGTGACCGAGCATCCAGAGAGAGAGAGAGAGAGAGAGAGGGAGGGAGGGAGGGAGGGAGGAAGGGGAGGGAGGGGAGGGAGGGAGGGGAGGGAGAGGTGGGAGGGGAGGGAGGGAGGGAGGGGAGGGAGGGAGGGGAGGGAGGGAAGAGGGAGGGAGGGAGGGAGGGAGGGAGGGAGGGAGAGGGAGGGAGGGAGAGAGAGAGAGAGAGAGAGAGAGAGAGAGAGAGAGAGAGAGAGAGAGAGAGAGAGAGAGAGAGAGAGAGAGAGAGAGAGAGAGAGAGAGAGAGAGAGAGAGAGATATATATATACATATAATATATATATATATATCATCATCAGCCGAAAGGGGGGAGGACGGCGCTCGAATGCATTTTTTTCGTCGCCGCCCGGATCGTGGGTCCAAGTCCTGCAGCTGGCAATCCCTTAGAGCCCTAGGCGAGAGGCAGTGATAGCCGAAACAGCTCATCTGCCAGCTATACAGATGAGGCTGCTAAATCAGCTAGCTAGCCTTTACTTTTACGGGCCACCGTTGCTGGCACCATGGCAGCCGGTGTGCAAGTATGATCAACCGCCTTGATGAACATTTTTGCCTGTGGCGCAAATGTCTGCCACAGCCGTCGTTGCAGGTGGAACAATACGACACACTTGACATTATCCTCGCAATAGCTGCACATAAATGGAGCCTGGACAGGTTCAAGCGACTTGTGATGATACCCATCGGTATTGGAAGTTGACGCTTGCAGCTGGCTGCCTGCACTCAGTCCCAAGAAAGTTCTCACTACGTGGCTGCAGCCACACGTTTTGGTATTGAGTAACAATTGGATTTTCAAAGAAGGGCAAGGCAAACTAAAGTTTCAAATAGCATGCCAATACATTTATCGAACGCCCACAAACAAACAAATAAACAAACACACACAACACATACGTGCACACAAACACTGTTACTGTGCAAGCATTTAGAATGTCACCCTACCACGATTCTTTATGACTTCCATTGTCTGCCCACGCATGGAAGCCACAAGTTTCTGGGCGGTCTCCTCTGCTGCAGCCTTCCATAGAGTCCGAATCAAGTGCTAATCAGTCATAACAATGATAATACAGTTTTATAGCACTCTAAGTGAACTAAATTTCATTTTAGGGACTTCACATAGGCTTAATGGAAGCATTTAAACTGATTAGAAACAATAACATGCACAACTGCAGCATAACAAGGAGAATTTACACGGATGGATGGATGGATCAATCCATGATGGAGCAAATGCTGACAGCAACCAATTCTCTTTTAGCTTAGCTTCAGCTGTTGTCAAGTCAGGGGATGTAGTGACTGCTAACGAACTTCAACCTCTGAGTGCATAGGAACTGAAGACCAGTATCCGAAGGATTTTTGAGGCACAGCTAAGTGACCGAGGTCAGACGAATAATACTACTAACCAATTTGTCAAAACTTGGTTATTTGCTCAGGACAGAATTAGGCTGAAAAGATACTGAACGTTTGAAAGCAGGCAATCAAATAATACCCCCTTTATAGTTTTTAAACTTTATACTCGGCAGTGAGCCTGGTTAATGATTTGCAAAATTCAGGGAGAAAGTCCAAAAACGGGCATACAATTTTGAGGGCGATCGATATACGTATACCAGCTGCCTGAATTAACAGGATTGATAGACACCAGTATTATGTTCCAGCTTACGAAGGTGAGCAGGGACAGCAGATTTGCTGAAGAAGTCGGAAGTGCTATCCCACGCTGCGGTATGGACTTGCCCCTCAGCCGCCCCCAGTCTCTGTTTTTTGTTTATACGATCGGCTGTTGATGTAGCCCGAAACCCGCCTCGGCTGCCTGTCGACAACATCCCATAACTGGTCTTCGGGCTCAGATAGCTGGTAGGCTGCATCAGCACACAAACACATTCTTTAAAAAAGGTGCCTTACTGACCTGGAAGTGTGCTTAGGGTCGTAACATTGCTGCTAAATATACCGTCCCCAAGTAGGGCATTAGCACTTTGCACCCGTACTTCCCGGATCACATGCTCGTAGATGATTTGGTCCATAATACCTTCAATCTGCTGCAGAGCTCCAACAGTATTTGTGATAAAGCAGCCCCAAACAATAATAATAATAATACATTTGATAAAGCACCCTCAGAGCACTCTTTCTAGATACTTTACATTTGCTGCAAAGACAACACGATCGAATGTTTAGAATGTTTCGAATGGTCTCGTGCTCGTTAAACAACCAGAATAACATGGCTAGGGGATGACATGCACAGGGTCGGCATACAAGTTTGGTTGGCGGCAGCATGCACAGTGTCAGTATGCATAAGCACACAAGGACGAATCATAGGACCCACTAAATGCTATCATGAATAGATGCGTTTTTAGCTTCTTTTTACATGTGGACAAGTCAGGACATGTCGTGACGTGAGTCGGGAGTGAGTTCCAAGCTTTGGGAGCATATAAACTAAAGGCACGGTTTCCAAAGGGTTTGACATTTGTACGAGGTATGAGTAAAGAGTTAGGTTCCGAAAAGCGGGTAGCACGATGCGATGCGTAGCCTGGCGGGGCAGCAGATCTGATAGGTAGGCTGGAGCCAAATAATGCAGGGACCTAAAAGTGAGTGACAAAACCTTGGTCGATGCGATGCTTGACTGGGAGTCAGTGCAGGTCGGCGAGAAGTGGTGTGCTGTGGTGGCAACTGCGCCGCTCACGACAGACAAGCCTAGCTGTGGAGTTTTGTACCAACTGTAAGCGCTTGAGTGCACTGGCCGGTAGACCAGCAAGCAGTGAGTTACAGAAATCAAGATGGGATGTCACAAATGCATGGACCAACTTACACGTGGTATCCCGGCCTAAACAAACCCGAATTTGAGCAATGCTATGTAGCTGAAAGTAGGCAGACTTGACTGTGGAGCTAATGTGATCGTCTAATGAGAGGTCGCTTTGGAACATGACACCTAGATTTCGATTCAACAGGAGATATGCTGACAGAGTCAATTTTGAGTGGCAGCTGTTCCAATATCTGAATCACACTTGATTTGCCAATAACTAGTAAGTTAGTTTCACTAGTTCTAAGCCAATATCAGGATTGCTTTGGCCTTGCTGATGAACTGCCATCAGCATCCCTTTAACACGGCCTCTGCAGAGTTTCGTATAGTCATTTTGCAGCTCTACCAGATCTGGAAGTTGAGTACTGCCTGGACATAGTGCTGTCATTGAGCTACACAGCAGTGCGAACGAATACGATGCAGGCTGGCTATATACATGTTGGGAAACCTCAAAAGATGGCTTTGTCTCAAAAATGGCAAATCTGCATGCTAAGACCGGTTTGGTGTTTTTCCTTAGAAACGTGGGAGGATTTTTTCCCCAATGCATGCATCTCTACAGCTACGGTTTCGCCCTCCGAAAAACTGTAGTAAGTCAACTGGAGCACATGCATGAGAATGTGCTTGGTGGAAAAACTGTAGTAGGTCTACTGGAGCAAATGCATGAGAATGTGCCTGGTGGATAACTCCCGGCTGGCCGAAGTTCCCAGATGCTCTGCGGCTTCGGTTTGCACTCCGGCAAGCCGGAAAACAAGAAAACTAAGCAACGTGAAGGATTATAAACGTGAGAGGATTTCGTTTCCCAATGCTTGTATCTCTACAGCTACGGTCTCGCCCTTCGAAAACCTGGTCCTAATTCATAACACTTAAGTCACTGGAATTCGAAGCTCGAACGAATCGTGAGACGTTTGGTGAGCAGGTCACCGTCGGGGGCAAAAGAAGTTAGGGAGAAACTGCCTGCCACTCGTGGGGGGATCTGACAGCCGAACGACAAGCAGGTGCTTCCCTTCCGGCACCGGCACTTGGGGCGCCCCGAGTCTTTCCCACGGTTCACTGCGGCATCGAGGCTAGCTAGCAGGCAGCCCACAATGGATGGCCATTTAGTGAGGCAGCAGCAGTGTCCAAGGCAGCAGCCACTGGCTGCCGAAAATAAGCAGCTGTCGGCACACATTTAATTAAGACCAATTAAAATGGGGCCGCCCATATAAAAGAGAGGTGAATTCTTTGGTAGACTACTTTGAAGTCCGGATGCTCCTACAAAGGAACGGCACTGAGCTGGACTACCTAGAGCAGAGCTTGAGCAGAGAGAGAGAGAGAGAAGAGAGAGAGAGAGAGAGAGAGAGAGAGAGAGAGAGAGAGAGAGAGAGAGAGAGAGAGAGAGAGAGAGAGAGAGAGAGAGAGAGGGAGGACTGCCTAGCTACAGTCGGCATGGCCAGCAGCTGCAGCTGGAAGCCTGTGTGACTGGCCCGGTAGAACAATGGAAGGGCCTGTGCACCTACAAAGAAGCAGCCGCAGCAGGAGGTGGCCAATGCCGGCAGCACTACCCTGAGCAGGGGGCAGGAGGACAGGCAGGAGAACAGGTCCCATAGGGCGACGGCTCGGCCGAAGGGAATTAGCTGCAGGGTCAGATTTAGATAAACACAGCCTCTCTGTCTGGGCCATTCACTGGCTCCTCCCAGCACACAGCCAGGGACAGCTTGCCATCTGCCGGCAAAAAGGCAGCAGCCAGCTGTCCTGCTTTCCAGAATCCACTGTGGCACGTCCTTCCCAGCTGTCCTGAAGAAGTATGTCCCGAAGAGTATGGACACCAGCGGTCACGTGACCGTCGCAGGCAGGCCCCTTTCAGATTTCGCCTGCTTTGTCGAAGTGTCCAGGGGCTGCTCAAGGTGCATGTGCACGAGGGTTGCAGCCACAGGCAGTACAGAGCAGCAGCTTGTCAAAGCAGACGGTCGATGCTAAGCACTACTGTGTGGCGGCTCTGACAATAGCAGCTGAAAATATTTACAGATGGCCATCGATGGGCTAAAGCTGTGATAAAGCCTCCAAGGACACAACAAAGTAAGCTAAATAAAACCCACACACCATATGAAATGTGACAGCCCTCACAACTGTAGCAGATAGGATCTAGGCAAACAAAAGCAGCCTTGCATAGGCAATCACACCATCTAGTCACTCAGGTTTTCAGCTGACATAACGGAGCCCACTGCTGCTAAAGGGGAGGGGGAGGGAGGTCGGCTAGTCACGTAGGGTGAGGGATACGGCTCAACCAAGAAGCTATGGGTAGCGATTGTAGCAGTAGGTAAAAGAACTGTGGCAAATGCAAGCAGCTGCATGAGCAGCGATAGCCTGACAGAAGAAGTGGAGGTGGCACCTGTACCTGAGTCGTGTACCTCAAGGAAGAGCACCTGGATTAGGCCAAGATCGATCAGACATGACAGGTCGACAGCTTCCGGCACTCGATTCCGATTAGTTGATTGACTGCACCAGCAATGGGCTAGCAAGCAGATTAGGATCGAAGACAAGCCATGATCCGGAGCACCAGGATCAATAAGTTGTCCACTTATTGAGGTCAACAGATCTGAGCCCCTGCGGTTAGGTGCTTTTCCTAGACCATAAGAGGCAGGCCAATCCCAGCTGAAAAGCCAGGCTTTTTTGGCCAAAAGATAAAAATCCATATTTATATGACAATTTGGAATCGTGTTTCGGCTACAGCCCATCATTAACAACTGGAAAAATGCTCTAATAAGACTCGGTTTTGTTGGCAGAACGTGGCTTGACGAAAGCACCCACAGATTTTGCCAAAGCAATAATCAACTGGCTGATGGACCGCCGGGGTAAAAATCAGAATACACATGGTGGCTGGAAAGAAAGTGGCTGGTGACTAAAGATGCTAAAAAAACACAGCAAAAAGATCGTGCCACTCATGCTTACACATTGACGAACCTCCGGCTGCAACCATGAGCTATAAATGAAATAATTATAATTCATTCTTATAGCGCCGTAAGAAAGCTGTGCCACGGGACTCGAGCCGGCGATCTCGAGCTGCTGAAACGGCAGCCTGATAGACTATAGTTAGGTGGGATACATGACAAAGTAATTTAATATCCGACTGATGGGTGTTTGCCCAGCTTGTACTCCACGACATGGGTTTGAGTCCAGAAGTGGGCAATCTAATGTTGTCTTCAGAAAGCGATGGTGATAACCCTTAATGCTCTCTAATAAATAACAATAATATAATAATTATAAATTATATATAATATGTAATTATAATAAGTAATAGTAAATATGATATGTATTAGCTAACCCAGACTGTCAGTCAGTTGTGCTCACGATCTCGTGTCAGGCTATGAGAGGTGCTCTGTAAACGCCAGAGTCTCGAGCCACGGCCGATGCTAGTCGCCAGTAACTGTCTGTCGCTGTCAAATAGACTTCTATATGGACTAATACACGGACTTTCCCTATTAATGTGTAGGCAATCGTGGGTGCAGCCGCCCTCTGATACTGATGGCATACTTTCGTGCATTGGTGCTGCACCTATAAGTCGCTCGTCGTGACACAAGGTTCAGGCTTACATGTCATTTGTTACGTGTCGACGAGGACTGAGCATCATTACGAGCGATGTGCATGCAGATTCAACAGCCTCTTTCACATAAGAGCCTCAGCGGCTATTAATGCCTCTTTGCAGAGGGGCAATAAAGGATCCAACCCACGTGACCTAGGTCGGTCGTGAACGGGGAGCACCATACCCCCCTCCTGGGGTAAGGCCCCGACCAGATAGGCGGTGGCCGCCTGTTCCCTAGCCGATTCGGCAGCCGCTACGACCCCGGTTCTTAGCTCAGGGATAAGGTGCTCGCTTTCCACGACCCGGGGTCACGTGAGTTCGAGTCCTTCAGAGGTCGATCCTTTACTGACCACTGCAAGCGTGACGATAGCCGTCCGTGAAGGGTCTCCTGCGGCGATATAAAATGAAGGCTGTTATGAGGCTGTCAAATCGGCTTACCTTAATTTATTTACGACGCCGATGCCCCGTAGCTTGTAACGCTGCTGCTAACTTGGCTCCCGCTCGGCTCCCTCTCATGCAGCACACGATAATGCACTCGGTTAAGCCAACGCAAAGCACACCTACGGTGCCAAAGATGGCCAGACGGCGGTCGCGGCGAGAGTTCGGAAAGAAACAAGTACCGGAAGCACGCGGACACGTGCTGCCCGGGGTTTTCTACATCCAAGTACATCGACGGCGACCATCGCCACGCGACCGACGCCGGGCAAACGGATCGAGCAGCAATCGCCGGCGCGGCTAGACAGCGGGCGAAAATTTGGCGAGCTAGCCAGCCGGCGCGTCGCGGCTTTGGAAAAAGAGCACGTCCCCGCTCCCGGCCAAGAGACCCAGAGACGAAGGCCGCCCGTGACCTAGGGACGGGAGGGCAAGAGGCACAAGCGGCCTGGGCACTCACCGGTCGCCGACGCCGTCTCGCAGCCGGCCGGGCTGCCTTTCCGGCGCCGCAGAGTCGGCGCAATGAGGTCGTAGCCGTCGGCCAGCGTGCACTTGTACGCGTCCCGCATCGCCGCCTTTTCGACGGGCGCGCAGTCCACGACGTGCTTCATGCTGAGGTTGGCGCAAAAGCGGCCCAGCACCGCGTTATACGACGCCAGGTCGTGAAAGAGCGGCAGGTGCACGCGAATCGGCCGACGAGCCGCCGCCGAAGCCGCCTCCGCCGAGGCGGCGGCGCTTTTGCCGTCGCGAGAGCAGTCGGCGACCGGGATCAAATAGAGCCAGTCGGTCTTGGTGACCGTCGTCGAGCGGCTGTCGGTGCAGACGGCGTACTGTCGCCTCTGCAAGGCGCTCGCCACGTACTCGCTCGACAGCTCGGCGAAGCAGCTCGCATACGGCGACTGCCACTGCTGCTGCTGCTCCTGCACCGCCTCCTCCTCCTCCGGCCGACAGCGGCCGCCGTCGCCGCGGTGGCCCGAGCCGCCGCCGGGCGTCGGCAGGAATTGCAGGCGCTGCGGCAGCTCGAACGCGTCGGCCAGCTCGCGCACCGTGTACTGCGTCTCGTCGGCGAGCGCCGTGAAATTGCCGACGCACGACGCCGGCAGACCGACCGTTTTCTCCTGGTGGCGACACTGCAGGTAGTCGACCACGCCGGCGCTCGTGCAGCGCTTGTCGACGCAGCCGACGCTGAGCACCTCGCCGGCGCCGATCGCGTAGCCCTTCTCGGGCAGCGCGATCCGCTTGCTAACGACGACGGCGCGCGGCCGCGCCGTCTCCCGGATCAGGTCGCCGACGGTCGCGTAGACGTGGTCGGCGCTGCGCATCGGCAGCACTCGCACGCGCGACGCGTAGCCGAGCGGCATAGCCAGCTGCTCCCCGCCGCCGCAGCCCGCGGCCGTCAGCAGCATTTTCTTGAACGTCTTCACGCCATGCAGCTTCAGCACGTCGCCCCGGCGCAGGACGGTCGTGCCCAGACTGTTGGCGACGTCGTCGGCGAGTCGAATCAGAAGCGGGAACTCGGAGCGGCCGGCGAGCCAGTCGAGGTCGCGCAGCTCCTCCGACCAGCGCACCGGCCAGGCGTCGGCTCCGCCGTCCATGATCGCCGGAGCGCGCGCGCGCCGCGTCACTCTGGCGCCGCCCGCGCACTCACGCTCGGCCAGTCCGCAGCCGCGCAGCGGCTGCTGCGGCAATGCCAGCGCCGGATCACGCCCAACCGCTGCCAGCGGGGGACACGAGGTTACACCGAGAGGGCGGGCCAGCAGTAGCACGCCACCTGAGAGGACCGACAAAATTTTTTTCGCAGACTTGCTTATATTTTTATTAGAAGTGAAACTTATGATGCCGCAACGGCTCGCTTTTCCGAACGTAATTGCGGCAACCTTGTCGTTGCAGCTGCACGTTACACTAGTAAACATGGCGCCGCCGACTGGAGGTACGCTGGAGATACCTCTGAAAGACAGCGACGAGGTGGGTACTGCGTCGCGTGAACGCCAGAGGTCCTACGGATAGGGAAATCTATGCAAAATACAATTCGAAAGTCTAGCTGTTTTTTAGTGATATTATGCCCGTGGATTCACGCTGCTGCATTACATCTAGAGGACTGGACCGCTGTCAATGCTTAGCCAGCCCATCCATTAGGGCTTGCAAAATGACCCGTGCGCGCCCCACCCGTGCTTGCTAGCCATTTGCGGATGCTCGCCATTGTGCAGAGCGTGGTTCTATTTGGAGTAGATGCTGCGTGGTGTCGCACGTACTTGAGGCATGTTGCTGGTGCAGCTTCTCTAGTCAACAATTGTTCACCAGCCTTCTGTGATGGCCAACTCTGCTAGCCCTTGCGACGCAGGCGCACGCGAGAACCGCGCGCGGCTAGTTAAGATGCGTGCGCATGGATTGTCGCCACGTCGAGCCGCCGCCCCAGTGATCGCTGCGCTCCGCGGAGAGCTGAGTGGCTCTGAGTGCGGCAAGCTTAGTGCAACTGAGACCTTCGAGCGTCCAAGTAACTGCTTGCAGGTGATAGAACTGGACTTGGACCAGCTGCCCGAGGGCAACGAAGCTCTGCAGATAATACGCCACGAGGCTTGCCCGCTTCATGTCTGGGTCACACTGGCGGTACGTTGCGGTTTGTTCCATTACTGTTGATGCCTGGATGACTCTTGCCTGCTCTGCATTCGCGGGTGCAAACGACGCGTGCTTCGTGCGCATTTGCCGTGGCAATCGTTTGCCACTGCGAAATGTTGACGGAAGATGGGGTTTCCACAATGGTACTTGTCGGTGCTGTTGAGTATATTGAAAGGAATGTGCTGCACCCCCCTTTTTGCTTAGTCATGTTAAATATTCCGATGGTATTTTGCATGCTGACCCTGTGCGTGTCACGCCTAACCATGTTATTCTTGTTGTTTATTGAGCATGCTACCACTAACCGTTCGAACGTGCTTTCTATGCAGCAAATATAAAGTGCCTAGAAAGAGATTGAGTTCTCTGAGGGCTCTATATCAAATGCATTATTATTATTGTTATTTTGTCATTATGCAGTCTGGAAAATCCCTAAAGCCTCTGCCATACTTTTAAGGTGCACATGTACACCGAAAGACTCGTGGTTTACTCTTCGTGACTCGGCACTGGCCGTATGCTTACAGCATGATGTGTGCTTGAGGTCCTATTGGGCACTGACGTGGGCGATGGAGCACTACTCGAGCTGCACTGTTGTGCACGGTGCAGCGAGTTACACTCGAGCCTTTGTTCCAGGCCTTCTGTCTTGACTCTGGAACTAACGATTTCCGGCTTGGCAATGCCGAGCAATTTTTGGGGGTAATTGAGTGAGATGAGCAAGATTGCTCAGGGGCTCCACTTTATAGGACTGGCAAAGCGGAAGAACCGGTTTTCAAGGCCTAAGACGTGTGTGTGGAATACTGAGTTTGAATTGGAAGCCTGCAGTCGGTTTCTTAGGGCCTCGTGAGTTCAATCAAATAAACCGGGGCTATATTGTGTTGCGATTTAAAAGCAAGTTCACAAATTCTTAAGTCGATGCACTGGTTTTGTGGAAACTCTTGCAAAGAATCGAGGAGAAGTGAAAGGTGTGTAGATTTTGGGGAGTTGACTAACAAGCCTGGCTACTGAATTAAGTGCTAGTTGAAATGGCCAAACGAGTTTTGCAGAAAAAACCAAAAGTACTAAGTTGCAGTAATCAACCCGGCTAAGGATTATCGAACTGAGTTGTATGCCTTACCAAGCGCTTCCCTAATTTTAGAAATGCTGTGGATATGTAAGTAAGCTAACCATGCTGCCTTCTGGACAGACCTTTCAAAATGGAGATGGTTGTCAAAGGTGGCACCTGGATTTCGTGCATGCTCTGATGACTTTGCTGCTGAATTGCAATCAACTATGACAAACTAACTGACTTGGGTGATTCGTTTAGGGCAGATCCTTGAATAGTCCCACTGATGCCCCTTGACTTGACCGCATTTAAAAAAATGTCAAATTTATTTCTCACACATTTATTCCTATTATTCCATATTATTAATTATTATTATTATTTATTATTTATATTATCCACTATTATTCCATATTATAATAATATTCCATATTATTTATTCCATTCCTCCATTTATTCCTCACACTCATTTGCATGCGAATCATCCTTAAGTGTAAGCTTAAGATTAACCCTTATGTGCTCGTGAGTGCTGCTCTGGTTTGGCCCAGTGGTGGCTAAGGTGCTCGTCCCGACCAATGTCTGGCCGAGGTCGTGGGTTCGAACCCCTTGGCATATGTGAAGCTCATGAATAGAGATCAAAGTTCTCTTAGGGTGCTATACAAATGAATTATATTATATTGAATTATATTTGGTATCACTAACCAGTTGGCATGTATTTTTCCAGCCTATGCAAAGTGCAGAGAAAGAGATTCAGTTCTTTCACGGTGCTATGCAAATGGTTCATGACAGACGAAAATGCATTACATTACATTGGTATAGTTATTATTAGTCGCAGTGGCCTGCCGACTTATGCACGATGGTGAGCTTCAGCAGCAGCAGCATGCACCACCAGCTGCATGCACAGTAGCTGGGTTGCATGTTTGCGTGACTCAAGTGTGCCATCCCAAACGTGCTCGCAGTTTAGGATGGCAGGCTTGCTGCCGAATCACTAGTTCAGAGAAAACATTTAGCAACGGGTACGATTCTTAGATAAGCAGGGGACTTTGGAAACAATTGTGTCGTGAATGTTGCAGCATTGGCCTGCCTCGTGTGTTTGCAGCGCAGCCTACACGCTGCACCGCTTATGTTGTCCGATATTTTAATAATAATAACAACAATAATAATAATAATAATTTGATAAAGCGCCATCAGAGAACTCAATCTCTTTCTAGGCGCTTTACATTTGCTGCAAAGGAAACGCGATCGAATGGTGAGTGGTATCATGCTTGGTAAACAACATGAATAATATGGTTAGGGGTGACATGCACAGGGTCAGCATGCAAGTGTGGTTAGTGGCTGCATGCAACAGTGTTAACACGCATACGCACATAGAGGACGAATCACAGGGACCCATTAAATGCTGTCATAAATAGGTGCATTTTCTTTTTAAATGTGGTCAAGTGAGGGGATGTCGTGACACAAGTCGGGAGTGAGTTCCAGGCTTTGGGAGCATACGAACTAAAGGCAGGGTCTCCAAAGGATGTGAGGTTTGTACGAGGTATAGGTAAACAGTTAGTTTCCGAAGAGCGGGTGGCTAGATGCTTGGCCTGGTGGGGGAGTAGATCTGGTAGGTAGACTTGAGCCAAAGAATGAAGGGACCTAAAAGTGAGCAACTAAACCTTAAAGTCATTTTGAAGGCTCCTGCCAGTTGATTGACAGTTGTTTGACACAAATCGGCTAGCGCTATGGAGCATTGCATAGGCGGCGTCTTATCTCGCATGCATGCACATGCATGCAATTGAATTGTCACGTGACAATTGAATCATCACATGCCGTCTTTTTCTTTCAATAAATAGCTCGAGTACTACAAGCAGGGCCATGCCGAGGAGTTTGCCAAAATCTTGGACGCGTCGCGTTTGGACGCCAGCGACAAGTATCCGAACAGCGAGAAGGACCGCATGCGAGCACTGGACGCGCTCGCGGCGTACTATGTGCGGTGCGCTCACGCCGAGAAGAACAAGGATCGCAAGCGCGACTTCTTCACTCAGGCCACGGTGCTCTACACCACGGCCGACAAGCTGGTCATGTACGATCCGGTGAGCTCCAGCCTCTGCCAGCAGCAGCAGCAGCAGCTCGGTGGCAGCAGCAGCTCGGTGGCAGCAGCCAGCTCGCTGGCAGCAGCCAGCTTTCTGCTCGGCCCCGACTGGTGCACGTGCGGACGGCACTGCGGGGGTTCTCCTCCTTTCGAAGGGCATTTTTAGCCAATTTAAAGTTAGCTGCCAGTTTAAAGCTAGCCGTGCCACGCATTGCTGCAATGTCTTCTTTCTTTCTCCTTTCGAGACCTGCGGATGCTTAGGGTCGCTGTGTGTGTGTGTGTGTGTGTGTGTGTGTGTGTGTGTGTGTGTGTGTGTGTGTGCAAGTGGCAGCGAGCCGTGCACCCACAGGGTTGCACGTGTGCGCGCTCGTGTGGGCGAGCACGAGCGATGTGCGGGCGTGCTCGTGTGCCAGCTGGACGGGAAACTGTGACTGCTGTGATAGCTTTTCCTGACATGCGTGTGTGCACACCTTCATCTCTGCTCATAGCTCATAGGATTCTGATGCCTCTGTCGGCTCAACGGCTTCTGCCGGTTCTGTTTTTTCCATTAGGGAGTGCTTTTGCCGTGCCTGTAGCTGCTGTTCGCTAGTGTTTGATAATACTTGGCTGATAATAGCATGGAGTGCTACCGACACGGTGCTTGTGTAAACATTTAGCTATACGTGCACCCAATGTCCGAGCTAGCTTAGCGCGAGTCGACAAGTCGAGAGCCGTGTGGGTCTCTGATTGGCCTCCTGTTCTTATGTTCGGGTGGGAAGGGCCGAGGAGGAGAGAGAGAGGGAGAGAGAGAGAGAGAGAGACAGAGACAGAGAGAGAGAGAGAGAGAGAGAGAGAGAGAGAGAGAGAGAGAGAGAGAGAGAGAGAGAGAGAGAGAGAGAGAGAGAGAGAGAGAGAGAGAGAGAGAGAGAGAGAGAGAGAGAGAGAGAGAGAGAGAGAGAGAGAGAGAGAGAGAGAGAGAGAGAGAGAGAGAGAGAGAGAGAGAGAGAGAGAGA
This sequence comes from Cristatella mucedo, assembly GCA_009760855.2. Taxonomy (NCBI): domain Eukaryota; kingdom Metazoa; phylum Bryozoa; class Phylactolaemata; family Cristatellidae; genus Cristatella; species Cristatella mucedo. Next base: position 2,614,539 of record WPIO01000053.1, on the reverse strand, counting down.
GGAGGCCTGCTATTCCTGGCAATTGAACCGGGTTTGCAATCTCGCAGGCAGACGTCGTGAGCGGTCTGTACTGACGAACTTTGTGTGCGAGAGGCCTCTACTTCCCATTTTTTCTTCTGTTGAGCCTTAGTTATTGATTTGCTAACCCCCTCCTTTTTTTAATTGTTATCACTGCACTGGTGTTTATAATTTTCTGGAGATATGTGATAGCATTGTGCAGTTTTCTATTCATTTGTCAGGCTTTGCCAACCTTGTCTGCAACGTGGAATGAGCAATTTGCGAACGTCCTGCATGGATGAGCAATGGTGGTCGCCTCGCCAGATGGAGTCGCTCCAAACCCTTTCGCCTGTGCTGACTGTGCAGCGCTAGTCTATCGTTAGTGGCATCAGTATGTTTCCCATTCTTAGTCAGGCAGATAAGGGTGGTCAGTTTGCGACGTCGCTTCGCTTGCTGCATCGAATCGCGATGCCGGCGGCAGGACGGTGTCGCTTCTGGGTTGCTGCGTTGTCGTGCTTTGCAGAGCGCAGTGCCCGTTACCATAGCAGCGGCTTCTTTGACTGCAGAACCATTTGCTCGGCCGAGCCTACTTCTGCCTGCTCGAGGGTGACAAGCTAGACCAGGCCGACGCCCAGTTCAACTTCGTCCTCGGCCAGGCTCCTACCAGCATTCCATCGCTTCTAGGCAAAGCGTGCGTTGCATTCAATCGCAAGGACTTCCGTGGCGCTCTTGCCTACTACAAGAAGGCTCTTAGAACCAATCCCGGCTGTCCGGCAGCCGTGCGCAGTGGCATGGGACACTGCTTCGTCAAGCTGGGCAAATTGGATAAAGCAAGGTATGAGCTGAAAACTGGGCTTACAGTGTCTTAGGCATGCCCGCCGAGGTGGCTCGCCTGAACGCTTGTTCGGTGATGTGAAAAAGGCAGCTGAGCGTGTAGATGCGTTTTTTGTATGTGTGCAGGATGTTTGTGTTTGTGTGTGCACGTCATGTGCATCAGTGCATTGCGTAAATGTATTGCGTAGGCATGCAAGTAGTAAAAGGAAGAATAGCCTAAATGCAGGTAGCCACAAGAGAATACTTTGTTATTGTGACTAAATATTAATTTGAATTAATTAATTAAATTAATTTAGTAGCTGACGTTTCATGCTCCTTCTTTATTGTCAGTGGCATTGTTGTTTGCGTTTCTCCTTGCGCGCGGCATGACTGGTTTCAATTGACTCACCGAAGTAAGAGCTCCAAGTCTCAGCTCGAGCTAGAAAAAGCTTCGTTTTAGTTGTCAACTGTAGGCTACCCGTGTAATAGCACAACATAGTAGCCAGCGGTCCGGCAATCTCTCACAAGCGTCATAATCAGTGCTGACAGTTTGATGCAACCTTGTGAACCAGATTCGTTTCTCGAGTGTAGCCATTTTTGGATCACTATTGGTGGTCTTTCAATTATTGCACTCCTTGTTGCCTTGTCTTCTGTAGTTGCTTTTCATGCTGTTGCTGGAGGCTTGGGCTGTCGATGTTTTGTGCTGCTTGTCTGTTTAGTGCAATGTTACCGAGGGCAAAATCTTGCCAAAAATAAAGCAAAGGCCTGGAGGTTATGCTGGCAGCTGTGGAGGACTTTTCCGTGAACTTTGCATGCTTATTAAATTTGATGAGCGATATTTGTCTGCATTTTGATACATCTGTTGTGTACGGTATCTCAAGGTGACTGCATAACCCTGTGAACCTGTCCCCGAGTTACTGCAATTGCAATTCTCCAATTCGATTGGGGCCTTGGTGCATGTGCCGCTTCTCAGAGATCGATTGATTGCTCAAATGTTAATTATCCCACAGGCTTAACAGTAGTGGCCGAATGTCGTTCCACTAGTCATCATCCTCCTCTTCACGAGGAGTCACGTGGACTTAGCGAGAGCTGAAGACCGCGAATTGAGACACGCTTGTTCGGTTTTCCTCCAGTGCCTGTGACCAGTCGTAGCTTCTCAGGCGATCAAGGTTCCAGCTAGCCGAGGGCTCGAGGAGCGTCCGGTGGCGCCGTTGTGCTGCCAGCTATGCTCTTTTTTGTGTACTATCTAGAGCTTGGCCACGAGTCTTGCCGTCGGTGCGGAATGCCGTGTTCAAGTCCTGAGACCTACCGCTCAGACCGATAACTTGCGTGCCTTGTAGTACAGTCCCGTTTGGTCTGCCCGCACCGTCGTCGCCTCGCTCGCCTTTGCACGACTGCACTGCACGTGCGAGCAGCATTTTGCCGAGCGTCAGAGCTTTCTGCCGCGCCTCCTGCATCTCTCGCCGTCTGTGCCGCTAGGCTGGCCTTCGAGAGGGCCTGCCAGCTGGATCAGCAGTGCGTCGGCGCTCTCATCGGCTTGGCCATCCTGGAGCTTAACAACAAAACGGCCGACTCGATCAAGAACGGTGTGCAGCTGCTGTCCAAGGCCTACACGATCGACCCAGCCAATCCCATGGTGCTCAATCACCTTGCCAACCATTTCTTTTACAAAAAGGTATGTTGTGATGTCGTGGTTGTGCGAAATGATGTGCTAGCAGCGTGGAAGTGCTGCAAGTGCATGGCCTTGTGATAAGCTGATTGACTTAATGTCTCAGCATACATCCTGCACATCTTAAAGGCTAGATCAACGCTGCTATGAGGTCGGCGCCTCGGCTCAATGGTAGCCGTTTCACTTGCGTGTCTTAGCGTTGTTGCTTATTCTAGTTCATGAGTAGCACATGGATTCTCCTGTTCGGGGACATTTTCTTTGGCAAAACCAACCAGAGGACACATGGTTCGATGTGCAAGTGTACCTTTTTTTAAGGTAGCAGATTGTGGACAGTGTTAGTTTTTGCCTGCAATACCTGGCAGATAGCTGTGCTTACATCTTGCCGTGATATCGATCACATCTGTTCCTCACAGCATTTGTTCCATCTGTGATCTGTGGGTGTGCATGTGAGTGCTGAAAGTTTGCTTGTGAATCACTAACCAATTGGCTTGCTTCATCTCCTGCATATGATCAGTGCATAGAAAGAGATTTAGTTCTATTGGAATGCTATGCAAATGTAAATTGCTATAATTATGAAGATGATTTGTCTAACCAAAAGACTTGCAGATACAAAAGTTCGCCAGTGTGACTGCTCTCATGCACTTTCCTACGCGACTCCCCCCCCATAACAGATGCCTTGGGGCTGCCTGTACATATGCACTTAGATACGCACATAAGTACGAGCGTGTGTACGTGTGTGCCAGCACAGATCCCTGACAGGCTCTTGTTCCTCCTCCTTCAGACTGAGGAGTGAAGCTCTTGCAGCAACGCTCGGTGGCAGTGTCCTGCTGTTTTCTGTGAAGGCGAAAATGGCGTGGCCCGAGGCCCGGCCGCGCTCAGCCGAAGTGGTGCAACAGTGCAGCAGTGCAGCAGTGCTGCTCCACCACAGTCTGCAGCAGCTTCTGCAGCAAAGTCCCTCAGCTGCGCCCCACTCTGTATGGTGCATAATTGCAGGTTTCTGTCCAGGAAAGACACACGTTAAAATGAGAGGCAGTGTGCGTATGTGCATGCATGCTGCCACTAACCACACTTGCATGCTGACCTTGTGCATGTCACACCTAACCATGTTATTCATGTTGTTTATCAAGCATGATATTACTCACCATTCAATCGCGTTTCCCTTTGCAGCAAATGTAAAGCGCCTAGAAAGAAATCGAGTTCTCTTTATCAAGTGCATTATTATTATTAACATTATTATGCCTTAGTGTGCACTCTCGCATACGTGAGCGTGCTGCTGTGCGCTTTGGAGAGCGTGTGCATCGGCAGTTGGTTCTCTCGGCGGCGGATGGCAGACCTGTGTATGATGTTGAGGTAGATAGCAGACCCACGTGCGTGCGTGTGTATGATGTCGGTGTAGGATGTAAAGTTAGCCTACCTGGCTGCACAGGTCGGCTCGGTTTGAAGTGGTGGCGCGCAGGCTAGCCTCCTGGTCAACTGTCTGCGCCGGGCAGCACGGGGGGGGGGGGGGGGGGTGGCTGCCTCTTGCCGCCGCCTCCTCGTCTGCTTGCTGTTGCCGTCTTGGTCGCGAAGTGCGGGCCCGCGTTTGGCAGCTCGCAAGAAGAAAAGGAAGCATGAATGGCTTTTTCGTGTCGCTGCCGCAGACGATGCCTTCCTTGAGAAGCAGCAGGTCGCTTGTGGCATTTGGGTTGCATCTGTCGTGCGTGGCCCTGCTGTCCCGTGGGAGCGTCTGCGCTGGCTCTGTGCTGCTCTGCACCGCTGTCTGTCTGTGCCGCTCGCTGCAGCACAGCGTAATGCACTGAAGTGTAGCCTAATGTGGGCAGCCTGTGACTTTAATACCAGCTTGGGCTTCTGGCGTAAAGTGCAGTACAAAGTTGGTCTTGTGGTCTGGGTGGGATGAACTATTTGCTGTAGTGTTTGGGCCTAGACGTACCATGCCATTAGTGCACGTGGTCTGCTGTAAAAGTTTAATGTCAAAGGTCGCAAGCGAGTAGTTTTCCCCCTGCTGTTCTGCTGTATCGCTTGAATGCCGGCTTCTAGTGCTCACACTCGAAACCCCACTCATACCTCACGTCAGGTCTTGTACTGTGCCATGGCCGACTGTCGTGACACTGCTAAATGCCAAATGGCTGGCTAGGGCTGGATATTAATTTGCCCCCTGGATACGTTTGATGGAGACTGTGGGAACGGGTTACTTTATTAACACTTTTACTGCTGCCTGCAGAGCCTTTTGTAGCCTGCAAGTGACCTGCCGAGACCTGTGGCCTATTGCCTTGGCTCACTTTCTCAGCACCTGGCTTTAGGCTTCGTTGGCAAGGCTGAGGCAGCTGTGCTCCTTGAGTTGGTACCAGCTGCATACTGTCTGTCCTAACTTCCTTTTCTCAATCTTTGCCGAGTGCCTCTCCCCCAATGGGTTCATTCAGTTCGAAGGCAGCTGATGCCTGTCGATCGTGCCGCATTTTTATGCGCTGCAGCCCCCCTGGAGCTTAATAATGATTATCCTTGCTGGCTGCTGCAAACTTCGAAAGGGCTGTCGTCGTTGTAAATCAAGCAGGCAAGCAGCTATGTGTATTTAGTTATTGGCTGGGAAATCAAAGGTGCTCGCTCTTCACGCCCAAGGTGGCAGGTTCGAATTCTGCAGTTGGCGATCCTTTGTTGCCGACTGCAAGCAGCGGTGGTAGCCGTTAAGGCTCTTCTGCTGCTATACTAATCTGGCTGTTCAATCAACTAGTAGTATTAGTTCTAATAGTATTTCTTATTTGTTATTATTACAATACTGGCAGCTATGGTAGCATGCACACCCGTGTCTCTTTATGAGTAGCCAAATGAACGGCACTGCACTTGAACCCTGAAACAGTTCAATATTTTGTTTTGACGTTCATCCGTCTTTGTGCTGTTGAAACCGTGGTTGCTTTCTAATATGTGCCAGTCATTACGTGCCTCAAGCAGTCTCTTCGTGAACAGTCTTTTCACTTTTTGTGAGAAAGCAGATCGTTCTTGGCTGGTTTATTCGTTGCATGCTGTGTGCATGATTGATTGATTCCATTAGTGGGCCTTATGTATGAAGACCACCTCAGATCGTCCAACTCTGCCCGCATGGCTTTTCAATGCCTTGGTCGTAGCTCGGCTCTGCATTTAAGTGTCACTAACTGTTGTTGGTGAATGCAAAGGCTGTTTGCTGAATGGTCTACAAGCTGTTGGTTCCGGACTCTCAGGGTGCAGGCTGCTTGATTGCAATTTATGGGACTGATGAACTGGGTACAAGGTTAGCACAGTAAGTCACTCCGTCTAGAGCAGTGGTTCTTAAAAGCTCGAGTTACAGATCTCTTTTAAAATCTGGTGAAAGCTATGGACTTTACCAAGAAACATGCATGTAAGCACAGAAACAACAACTTTGCATGCAATAGACTTTGTTGTAGTCGAAATTGATTGCCTCATAGCGTGTAGGACATTCACAAACTTGAATATGGTACACAATCTTAACAAGAAATGATTGTTCTCACTTATTTATGCCAACATTAATGATCACCCAGTGCTAAAATGAAAAAATCAATCGTCATGTGCAAATTAAACAAAACAAAACTTTGATTCTGCTCTAAAGTTCATCTCTATGAGAAAGTTGTTGTTGGGCTTGAAGAAGAAGTTGAAACTATGGACTGGTCCTTGACAAGGGAGCATACATACATCTTTGACATCCAAATGATTTTGACATTTCGTTTTGATAAAAGAAGTTATGAAAATAACAACCCTGATTCACACAGTTATGTTGTGGCAAACGAAATAGAAAATACAGCAAAGCAGCCGAAGCTCGTTTTAAAAGCAGTAATAATAATAATACATTTGTATGGTGCCCTCGGAGAACTAGATCTCTTTCTAGGCACTTTACACGTACTGTAGAGAAAGTGTGATCAAATGATTAGTTGTAACATGCACAATGTCAAACTGCATGACGTGGCTAGAGGTATCATGTATAGTGTCCACATGTAAAACATGGTTACTGGTAACATGCACAGTGTCAGTACGCATAAGCACACAAAGGACGAATGATGCCAAGCCTGGTGGGGGAGTAGTTCTGATACATAGGCTGGAGCGAGAGAATGAAGGTACCTAAAAGTGAGGTGCAGAACCTTGAAGTCGATACTCTGCTTGATTAGGAGCCAATGCAGGTCGGAGAGAAGGGGTGTGATGTATCAACTGCGATGCACACGACAGACTAGCCTAGTTGTAGACATCAACTGTAAGCACCTGATTTCACAGGATAGCAGACCAGCAATCAGTGAGTTACAGCAGTCGAGATGGGATGTATTTTGCATAGCACTCTAAGGGAACCTACTCTTTATTCATGTGCTTTACAACTTACTGTAAGAGCCGTGCTATTAATAACCAATAGTTAATGCAAAGCAACATATCCTGCTTTGGTCAGCATGCAAAAGTACACAGTTATTATGCTAAGACAGCCATGCAAAAGCTTTACAGGACGGGGGTAGCCTTGTTTCATCTTATACCAGAGTTATCTATTCTTCGAATTGAATTCATTTAGTAGCATCTCCTTTGTCGGTTAGGGAGGTAATCTTTGGCAAGATCTACGTCAGTAATGCACTCTTTGTCGGCAAGAAAAGGATTACTTATCCGCGTTCCAATTTTAAGTCACCTGAGCAGAAATAACCTCGGAAAAAATTCTGCCTAGATCAGATGTCTGCAGAATTCTGTCTACAGAAAACTCGACGTAGTAGTTTTCACTCCTCATTCCATCCACCCTTAAGAAGTAGCACTTCCTCTAACGTTGGAAAGTTTGCATAGTTGTCTGCTTCTCTTCAGTCTCGTCTTCCACAGTTTCAGTTTGGCCAAAACACTTGCCATCTTTTGGCAGCATGACCTTCATTTGCAAGATTCACCTCTTTCATATGGCCAAAAATGTCTGCCAAGGAGGCCAAGCCGTGAATAGATTTCTTACTTATCGAATGTTCTGAGAGCGGGTTTATCTTTCTCTCAAAATAAAAGTGAAACAGGTGGAGTTTTAACGTTTGATTCAAGAAGTGTCCTCTGGGAGAGAACATGTTTGACACCAACCATGCATATGCGAACGTGTGTGCACGTGAGTGAGTGCCTCTCAGTAGGCAGTCCAGGCTAGTACGTCTGCATGCACTGCGCACCCTTGCACATCCACCGAGAGCAGTATTCTTGCTGTTTTCAGCCATGTGTTGCGAATGTGTTGCGCATTATTATCTGCTTTCTCGTGCATAGATGATGGCCGCTGCCACCACTGCCTGATGCGCTGTTGTAGGACTACCAGAAAGTGCAGCACCTGGCTCTTCACGCATTCCACAACACGGAGAACGAAGCCATGCGAGCCGAGAGCTGCTATCAGCTGGCTCGAGCCTTCCACGTGCAGGCATGTGACTTGCCAATGCCCTGCTTGTTATTTGATCTCTCGCTGCTGGTTTGCCGCCAACAAGAGCTTGGTAAACACAGCTCGAGTGGGTAGATGCAGCAGATAGTGCAGCTTGCTCTGCTACTGGAATGCAGTGGCAACAAAATTCTTTCGGGGATGGTAAAAAGGGGAGAGAGATAGACTGTGAAAGACAGAGAGACGAGAGAGAGAGAGAGAGAGAGACTCCTTGGCTCGACTGGTACGATCTGCCTCTGACATACTAATTGGTGGAATGTGCAGTAGTGGTATTCACTCCAGTTCAACCGGAAAGCAGTTACTTTACTTAAAGTGATTTTTTTCTACTTTTAGCTGAATAGTCGAGCTATGTATAATTAGTTGCTCTTACAGCGAGCCTCCTGGGCCAGTTAGCCTTTGCAGCAATTTGAAACTTTGCATCGTTTAGCAGTATGTAAATTCAATGCCCATCTGTCTCTAGCAGTGCCGTGTTTAGATAGACAGTTGCAGAGCAATGCAGCTGGATTAGTTGGTAAATAGTGATTTTTCGGCGAATGTCTCCTAACAGAGGATTCGTTACAGCCGGCTTTTGCCATCTTTTGCTATCTGTACTCCGTCGCTGGCTCGTGCTCGCCTCGTGCGTGCGCTCAGGCCGCCGACTGACCAGTCTCGTCGCTTCACTTCTGTCGTCGTGCAGGCCGACATGAGCCAAGCATTCCAATACTACTACCAGGCCACACAGTTTGCCACTCCCAACTTCGTCCTGCCTTACTTCGGCCTCGGCCAGATGTACATCTTCAGAAAGGAGGCTAACAACGTAAGCTTCCTCCGACGACTGGGAGGGAGGGCAGGCGAGCGCTTTTGCCCGATCGGAAGGCGGGCTGCCCGCGCTCTCTGCTGTGCAGAGCCTGCTGCCGCTATTGCCGAGTCGCTCGGTTCATTGACTGCTGCCACTCTTGGCTTCGAGTCATGGCTTCGAGCGAGCGAGCAAGTCAATGCTGGCACGTTTTGTAGACAAGCACATCGTGCCTGCATCGTCGAGTCGTCCCTGCGAGTGTCTGCACCCCACCCACATTACGCCGTGCCTGCGAGTGTCGGCCCGTGTGGATGCAGATGCCGGCCGCCATTAGCCTGTCTTTTCTCTTCCGGTCGTGCAAACCATTTGGCAATCAATCTATCCAGCTTGCACATCCAGAGGGCGTGTCTAGTCCTCCACCTGTTGATAAGTCGTTTCCTCTCACTGCGCCATGTTTCTGGCCGTGATTCGGGCCGAAGTGATGTCTCCTGGTCGATCCTTCTATGGCAAGGGATGCTAGTTGTGATCAGAGGCCACAGTGTAATGTAAAAAGCAATGTATCGCTGTCTGGTAAACACACCAAGCCACAACGACTTTGTGGGTGTGGAGGTATGACAAGAGAGTTTTCTACTGTAATGCAATGTATCTCCGTCAGTAACTCCACAAAGTCATAAAGATCATGTGGGCGTTACGCAGGAGAGTTTTGTAGAGCGCACTCACAGCCTAAGCGGCTTTCGGTACGAATTCGGTAGCCAACAGACTTCGTCTCACGCAACAAAGAGAAAGTGGGAAGCATAGCAGAGTCAGGAGAGCAGTTGAGGTAGTGAGTAGCATGGAAGTAGCAGCTCAGGACCGCTGAAAAAGGATGTGCCACAGTCGGCAGCAGGAGAGTAGCTTTCGGTGCAATTGCGAAAGCCAACGGACTTCGTCTCACGCAACAAAGAGAAAGTGAGGATCGTAGCTGAGTCAGGAGAGAGCAGCTGTGGCAGTTGTGGTAGTTGTATGGAAGTAGGAGGTCAGGACGGCTGGAAAGGATGTGCCACAGTCGGTGGCAGGAAGGCATGTTTCGTTGTAAGAATTGTAAAATTGAAAGGTAGAAGCATTTGGCGGGTCTCCGTGATTCGTCTTTATAATAATGATAACAATAATAATAATGCATCTGATAGTGCCATAAGAGAACTCGATCTCTTTCTAGGGACTTTACATTTGCTGCAAAGGAAGCACCTTCAAATGGTTAGTGGTAGCATGCTCAATAAACAGCAAGAGTAACATGGTTAGGGATGGCATGCCCAGGGTCAGCATGCAAGTTTGGTTAGTAGCAGCATGCAGAGTATCAGCGTGCATAAGCACATAAAGGACGAATCACAGGGTCCCACTAAATGCTGTCATAAATAGATGCGTTTTTAGTTTCCTTTTTAAATGTGAACAATTCAGAAATGTTACGAACGTATGAAGTGAGTTCCAGGTCTTGGGAGCATACGAACTAAAGGCACGGTCTCCAAAGGATTTATGATTTGTACGAGGTATAGGTAAACAGTTAAATTCCGAAAAGTGGGTGGTACGATGCTTAGCCTAGTGAGGAGTAGATCTGAAAGATAGGCTGTAGCCAAAGAATGAAGTGACCTAAAAGTGAGTGACAAAACTTTAAAGTCGATGTGTTGCTTGACTGGGAAACAGTGCAGATCAGCAAGAAGATTGTGATTTGGCAACTGCAAAGCTCACGACAGACAAGCCTAGCTGCAGAGTTTTGCACCAGCTGTAAGCGCCTGAGTGCTGAGGCCGATAAACCAGCAAGCAGTGAGTTACAGAAGTCAAGGTGGGATGTCACAAATGCATGGAACAATTTAGATGTGGTATCCCTGTCTAAACAAGCCCGAATTTTAGTAATGTTATGTAGCTGAAAGTTGGCAGACTTGTCTGTGGAGCTGATGTGGTCGTCTAATGAGAGGTTACTTTGAAACATGACACCTAGATTTCGTGCAGATTCAACAGGAGATCTGCTGGCAGAGCCGATTTTGAGTGTCAGCCTTTCCAATTTCTGAATCACACTTGGTTTATCCATAAGTAGTAAGTTGGTTTTATCATCATTCAATTTAGCGAAATTTGCTGCCACCCATTTGCGGATATCATCAATACATGCAGCAAGAGAGTTAAAAGAATTCGACATACTGGAGGGCTCGGAGGGATCAAAGCAAAGGTACAACTCAGTGTCATCTGTATAGAAAAGAAAGCCTAGATTGTGCTTGGCAAACACATCGGCAAGAGGGAGAGCATAAACTGTGAAAAGAATGTGACCAAGCACAGATCCCTGAGATACCCCATATTTCAGAGGTTCGTCGGATGATCTTTGTCCATCAATGCCGTGGAGTCTCTCACTCTTTCGTAGCTACCTCTACCCCGGCAGTTCTGCTTACTCGTCGGGCTTGTACTCTGCTCTGCTTGTGCTCTGCTCTGCTCAACGCTGGGATGCTCGGCCAAGTGAGCGCCGATTTATAGCCGCAGCGGCGCTTCTTCTGCCACTTGCCGAGCAGTCGTAGCTCTCTGTACCCGCAGGCTGCTCAGTGCTTCGAAAAGGTTCTCAAGGCTCAGCCGGGCAATTACGAGACGATGAAAATCCTCGGCTCTCTATATGCAAACTCACCGGAGCCGGAGAAACGAGAAATAGCCAAGGTACATGTCTCCGACTCCTCTGGCCGGTCCTTTCCCTTCGTTGCCTTCGGCCGCTGCGGAGATGCTGCGAGCTCTGTGATGAGGAGCTGGGCAGTTCCTGTCACGTCAGTCTTCCATTCTCAGCAACATCTAAAGAAGGTGACGGAGCAGTTTCCTGACGACGTCGAGGCCTGGATCGAGCTGGCGCAGATCCTCGAGCAGTCGGACGTCCAGGTGAGCTTGTGGCCATAGTAGCCATAGTGCTAGCACGTTTGCGCTCTCGCCACGCCACGCGCTCTCGCCACGCCACGCGCTCTTAGTTCACAAGCCAGCATCTCTACCCCATCCTGCCTTGCTTCGCCAGCATCCTGTTGCCTTCCGGATTGCCTATAGATAAAGCTGCAAGCTCAAGACTGACCTAGCGATCGGGCTACATGCATGTGTCGTCAGTGTTCCGAGTGCAGCAGGCTTTCGTTGATAGCATTTGCAAGGAGCCAGAGTCTGCACCAGGGGTCTGCTTGAAGTCATTCAGAATCCTGTGGATTCGGCCTTATATGTATATAATTCATTTATATAGCGCCCCAAGAGAACTTAATCTCTATTCAGGCACTTCACATATGCCTCGGGGCTCGAGCCCACGACCTCAGTCAGACCTTGGTCGGGGCGAGCACCTTAACCGCTAGACCAAACCAGCCTTAGGTACTAATCGGATGCAACGATTTTTATCGCTGTTGTATTTGCTGAGCCGAGTGTGATGAAAAAGTTTTTACTTTGTTCTAAGTATATGTAGAAGTTTTGGGACAGTCTTACTTGTATTTTAAAAGCCATGCAGCTCACTTCACTCACTTGCCGTGGAGCCAATGGGGAATAGTTTTCGTCTCTCTAGGGTGAGGACCCAAAGCGATCTGAGCCATCGATGAGCCATCGAAGAAGAGATATGTGGATCTGCTGTGATTTTCAACTGATTGCCTTTGCTGATTGCTCTTAATAATAATAATAATAGATTTGTTATGGCACCCTCAGAGAACTCAATTTCTTTCTAGGCACTTTACATTTGCTCTTCATTCATTAACAGCTATCTGCTGTCAGCAAAAGCGATAATGGGTACTGCCCGTTTTCAGTGATCCTAACTCTAATGCTCTCTTATCTTCTCTCTCTCTCTCTCTCTCTCTCTCTCTCTCTCTCTCTCTCTCTCTCTCTCTGTCTGTCTGTCTGTCTCTCTCTCTCTGTTTCTCTCTCTCTCTCTCTCTCTCTCTCTCTCTCTCTCTCTCTCTCTCTCTCTGTGTCTCTCTCTCTGTCTCTCTCTCTCTGTCTCTCTGTGTCTCTCTCTCTGTGTCTCTCTCTGTCTGTCTGTCTGTCTGTCTCTGTCTCTCTCTGTCTGTCTGTCTGTCTGTCTGTCTCTGTCTGTCTGTCTGTCTGTCTGTCTGTCTGTCTGTCTGTCTGTCTGTCTGTCTCTCTCTCTCTCTCTCTCTCTCTCTCTCTCTCTCTCTCTCTCTCTCTCTCTCTCTCTCTCTCTCTCTCTCTCTCTCTCTCTCTCTCTCTCTCTCTCTCTCTCTCTCTCTCTCTCTCTCTCTCTCTCTCTCTCTCTGTCTCTCTCTCTCTCTCTCTCTCTCTCTCTCTCTCTCTCTCTCTCTCTCTCTCTCTCTCTCTCTCTCTCTCTCTCTCTCTCTCTCTCTCTCTCTCTCTCTCTCTCTGTCTCTATCTGTCTGTCTTTGTCTCTCTCTATACCATGCGTGCTCTTTCCGTCTCGAGAGTTTTGGAGTGCCTCTACTCTCCACCTTCGTATGCTGACGTGGCGCCACCTGCTTTGTGTGAGAGATGCCACCGGTGTTGCCCTTTGCTGCTGATGCCAGCCCTCTGCTGATGCCAAGCGCCTCGCTCTGCCTCTCTGTCTGTAGGGCGCGCTTGCAGCTTATGGCACAGCGACGAGGATACTCAAAGATAAGGTCCAGGCCGACGTGCCACCCGAGATCCTCAACAACGTTGCTGCTCTTCACTTCCGTCTCGGCAACCTGCTGGAGGCCAAGGTGTCCGACGCACGTGGCCAGCGCTGTGTGAATGGACGCTGTTGGTGTCTGCCGTTGTCATATGCTGACCCGCCTGATCGCAGCAGAGGGCACCACCTGAGTGTGCATGCATGCACGGGCTGCTGCCACTTTCTTGCACGCAGCCTCGTGATGCGAAAGTCACGTGAGCGATCTCCTCCAGAAGGAGCTATTCGAGCATGCGGCGGAGAGGTGGAGCCCGAGCGGTGCGCGCTGCAGTGTGCGGGCGAGTGCACGGAGCGAGCACCGTCGGCTTTCTCTGCAGAAATACTACGAGGCGTCGCTCGAGCGCTGCAAGAGCGAGGCGCAGCAGCACGACGAGAACTACTACAACGCCATCTCGGTGACGACCACGTACAATCTGGCTCGTCTGTACGAGGCCATGCACGAGAACCACCTGGCCGAAACATCGTACAAGAACATTCTGCGAGAGCATCCCAACTACGTGGACTGTGCGTAGTAGTAGACCCCGGAGCCCCGTCTCGCTGCTAGCAGCGCTGAAGAGAGAGAGAGAGCGAGCAGCCGCGAGCCAGCGTTTCGTCCGAATCCTAGGAGCACTGTTCGTTAGAGCTCTTGGTTATCAGGTGAGACAAAAGGAGAAAAGCAGGTGGCAGGAAGATGTTAGTGATGCTCTCTAGGGTGGTCTAGTTAGCAGCACCCGAAAAAGCAGGTGGCTGCTTGACACGAAGAGCTGAGCTCAAAGAAAGCGGAAGCGTGAGCGTTGAGTCGAACCGCTCGTCTAGGCAGCTCGTTTGGCTCGTGCGTGATGCGTAGGGGAGGATGAGGCGTTGCTCCACATTGCAAAGGGTAAGAGGGGTAAGGATCGGCACGCCGATCGTGTTTCGGCTCCTGAGTGAAGTTGGCAAATTTCCCTTGGTCTTCAGTTGGGCCAAGGGACCCTTGCTCCCCCCACCTAAACCCTTACACCCAACCTGAAAATCCTGGCTCCGCCCCTGATTTACTGGCATAATTTGTCTCAGCTCAAGATGCACCCGTTCCACTCTGTTTTCCTTGCTCCTCTTGCGTAGACATGTTTTGTTTTGTTTCTTTGTGCTTTGCATGTTTACGTGTGCACGTGCATAGTATTAACTAGGAGTCATACTAACCGGTGGCCCAAATCTTTGCTTTTGTGCTTTTTCATTCTCGTATCAGCAGGTTGTATGACTTGCCACTAACCCTTGGTTATTGCTTCTTTAGCAGCGAGTAAGCCAGAGATTTAGTTCTGTTAGGGTACTATACAAGCTGCCTTATTATTATTATGAATATTTTATGAGTGCGGATTTCACTGGATAAGTTTTCATGTGTACCAAGATAAAAGTCGTCTGCATGACGACTTGAGTTGCTCTTACTCTCTTGCACTTAAAAATGTACTTCTTCCGTCTCGGTGCTGGCAACATCGTGTTGGGTAGTCTAGTGAGTGAGTTGACTGATGTATTGCAATCTGGGAAGAGAAAGGGCCACTAGTAGGATGGAGTAGACGGCACCAAAGGTCAAAAGGCAGCTGCCCGACGGCCTGCCAGGCTGCTGCCAAGCAGGGTCGGCTTCCAGTGCCCCACGGGTTGGCTTGCCTTGCAGCGCTGTAGTATTGCTCGCACCGGGAATGGTCGGCGCCAGCTGCACGGACTGTCTGGCTTCGCTCAGGCCTGCCGTCGAGCAGGAGCAGTATGTGTGCGTGATGCACTTGCTATTGAGAGCTGAGCACGGCAGTATCTAGGCTCAGCTCACCAACTGGTCATGCAGCAGCAGCGTCGCAGCGCTGATGCTGCTGCCGTTCGATGTTTTAGGCTACCTGCGCTTGGGCTGCATGTCAAGAGATCGTGGTCAGATCTACGAGGCGTCCGATTGGTTCAAGGAAGCTCTGCAGATCAATCAGGTGACAAGCAGGCTCTGTCTCCCAACACCAACATGCCATTTATCCACCTGTCTGTCGGCCTCCGTATTCCTTTCTTTATTCATCTACTCGCTGTCTGCATATTAGTCTGCCGTCTCCCGTGCTCACATGTTGTGCAGGCTCGTTCTTTGTGTAGTCCATCGGCAGGCTTCCACTATCATGCATCGCTGAGTACCATCTGCAGTGTCTGCCAGTGGACTGTGTTGAGGCCGACCTGTCACATATATGTAGTGCATTAAGAAGTCAGCTTCTTGCTTTTGATGATGGTACGTTGTTCTAGAGGGAGAGCTAAAATCCAGAATTGTGCATTTTAGAGATGCAACCATGAATTTTGGCACGATTGTCGATCTTGTTAATCAAAGTACTTCTGAACTTTGTGAATTTGATCTATGAGCCAAATTTTGTGATATAATCCTCTATGGCTTCCGAGACGCCAGTTTCATGCTTATAATGCCAAGTAAAAGTCATCTGGCAGAACATCACTTAAAAAAATGATACTTCCAGACTTCTAAATAAAAACCGCACGAGACTTTGTGGATTCAACATCGAACTGAGTCATGTCCAATGTAGCCACCACGGTGGGTCATTTTCTTCTTACTAATGCTAAACAAAGCCGGTTAGTTAGAGCAATATCTACACATTATACACATGCACCATTCCATTAAACAATTTCTCACATTGTATTTTGTGACTTTAGTGACTTTCAGATATTCTACTTGATGGGAAACCAGCGCAGGTGGGTGAGCAGTGGTTTGGGTTAATGGGATAGTTGTGACGTTTACAACAGCGCGGTCAGCCCAACCATTCACTCACCGACTGGACTGTAAACGGTCCGAGACAAAAAAATGTCGGTAGACGAAAGTCCTTAAAAATGAAACTGTATCAGATTTAAGACAAAAGCGCTTGGAAAGTGCCCCAGACTACCTCAGACTTACGATGCTGAATCGAGGCAAGAATCTGCCTCTCACGATCATCGGCCACATTGAATTTTAACCTGCAATCCTCTAGTGTTGCTAATTTCACAGGTCTCGTTTATGGCAGCACAGTCCCGATGTCCCTACCACAGCACTAGTTAATAATTAGATACTAGTTAGTTATTACTTGGATACACAATACTTAGCTAATACTTAGATACTAGTTAATACTAGGATACAAAACCTCTTTTTCTCACTATTTTGGCAGTCAGCGAGTCGCTGGTGTCTGCACGTGACCAAGACCTGTTGCTCCTTGTCTAGTCTTTGGGAAGAGTGGCAGGCGGAAGTGCGCTGCTGCTGCTGCTCATCGTTTATGCTTTCTCGAGGCCGGCCATGTTCGAGCTTGCCTTAATCAGCTTGTCTTTGGGTGTGCTGGGCGCTGCAAGCTGTCCTTCTCTGTGGTCTGGCAAGTAGTGCAGGGTGCTAGTTATCACGCATAGCGCTGGATGCTAGCTAGCATGGTTGCTAGCGCTCACGTCTAGCACTTCATGCGCAGCTCGCACTCGGCCTCGGCGACTGCTGCTCGTGCCCTCGGAGCAGTGCGCCCGTGGCAGCGTAGCTTGCTTCCGGTTGCAGGTGCTTCCTGTCCGCTCGTACTCGTCCCCAGACTGTGCGTGCGCAGTGACTGCCTGTGCGGCTCTTGAGCAAGCGTGGCTGCCAAGCGGTGTGCACGTGCCGACACCAACGCCCAAGCTTCTCCTTTTGTGCTTTTTTCTCTCCTCTCCTCAGCAGCTGCTGCTGCTCCTCGGCTGCTGCAGCTGCCGCGTACGCCTCTGCGTCATCTTCACGCCGGAGGTGCGCGCACCTGCGGCGCCCCGATGGCCCGCCGGATACCGCTCAGCTGCATTGCGCGAGCTAGCTGCCCATCGCTGTCCTTTGCTCTCCCCGCCGAAGAAGTGCCAGGAGCGGCGCCGGCGTAGTAGACGCGAGCGCGCACGCACACATGCTCGCGCCGACTTCCACGGCTGCCCGCAGAAGGTGCCTGCCTGTCTGGGTGAAGTGTGCACGTTCGCCTCGTCGCCGCAAGCCCCGCTGCCGACGACGACCCTGCCTCGCCTCGGCCGGCCGGGCTCCATACGTCGGCCTCGCAGCCATCACCAGTTGCCACGGGCTCTGACGCCGGACTACGCCGGCCTTTGCTCGCCGTGCACGCTCCTCTCTCTCTGCGCTATCGCACGCTCCTCATTCCGCGCCGCGCACGCTCCTCGACAGGACCACCCGGACGCCTGGTCGCTCATCGGCAACCTGCACCTGGCCAAGCAGGAGTGGGGGCCCGGCCAGAAGAAGTTCGAGCGCGTCCTGCAGCGGCAGCGCGACGACGCCTACTCTCTGGTCGCCCTGGGCAACGTCTGGCTGCAGACGCTCAACCAGTCGGTCAAGGACAAGGACAAGGAGAAGCGGCACGAAGATCGCGCGCTCACCATGTACAAGCTCGTGCTGCGAAACGACGGCCGCAACATCTGGGCCGCCAACGGCATCGGTGAGCCCAGCATGCCTCCATCCTTCCCTCCCTCCATCCTTCCCTCCCTCCTTCCCTCCTTCCTTCCCTCCCTCCTTTCCTCCTTCCTTCCCTCCCTCCTTCCCTCCCTCCTTCCCTCCCTCCTTCCTTCCCGCCGCCTCGTGTGCGCAGGCCGCTGCCTTACGCGCAGTGGCCGCCTGGCGGCTGCAGTCTGTGGCTGCTGCCCTCGGTTAGGCCGTGCACAGCAGCTGTGATGCGGCGCAGAGCGGATGATAAAAAAGCGGCCAGAGCTCGCACTTTGTGGTTACCCGATTCTACCGTGAATACCGGCTCTGCTGTGTTAGAAGGTAGGCGTGCGTTTCCTTATTCCCATCTCTTTATTCGCCATGTGCGAGCTCTCTGTGCGCACTTGCTCGCGTGTGCTGTAGGCTGTGTCCTAGCCCACAAGGGCTTGCTGAACGAGGCTCGTGACATATTCGCTCAAGTTCGAGAGGCCACGGCCGACTTTCCAGACGTCTGGCTGAACATTGCGCACATATACACGGAGCAGAAGCAGTACATTGCTGCCGTAACCATGGTGAGTCTGCCCGTGCCCGTGGTGCTTCTGCTGTGACAGTCTGAGCGTGATCGCTGTGCTGCGGCTTGTATCCTAAATCGGCGTGTCTTTACAACTCCTTCGCTTAATTGTGGAATGGATTTGCCCTAACTTTTCACCGACCCTTTAATCGAATGTAGGCTACAGTTTTGCGAAATAATCCATCGCATCCATACATACTTTCAGCAAGCATCCACATTAGTTCACAGTATGCCATAGAGTGCATGCTCTTAAACTCGGTGATAGTTTGCCAGCAGCAGCAAGTGTGCTCATACCACCAGCTCTTCCTAGAGCGCCCTGCTTCCCTGCTAAGGGCAAACCCCCAAACTGCCAAAGGTTTAAAGGTGCTTGCTCTCTCGAGGTCGTGGGTTTGAATCCTGCGGTGGGTGATCCTTTATTGCCAACTGCAAGTGATGGTGAAAGCCGTTGAGGCTCATCTGCCTCTATACACAGGCTGTTGAATAAGCTAGTATTTTTTTTATATATATTTGAAGTCCTCCCCATTTCACCTGATGCCACCTAAGTGCAGTCATGCTGATGTCACCCTAACCTAATAATCGGTAGACGAAGTCGGCGCTGCAGGGAAAGCTCTCCTGCATGTAGCACCCCCTTAATCTTTGTGGCAGTGCACGTGGAGGGAGATACGTTACTTATTAGATTGCCTGTACGAGTGGCATGGTCGTACACTGTCGAACGTTTGGACCCAGTTTTAAAGAACTTTCCGTGAAAGCTTGATTTTTACCACAGATTGCTTCATATGGAGCGCCCGAGTGGTCACGGCTCGAGGCATCACTGGAATGCAGATCCGGTGGCTTCTCAGATTCACGGTTTGCATGGCAAGGCCGCTGCCCCTTCCTAGTCATTACATCATTACATGTGAACAGACGGATGCAGTCCTTTATTGAGTTCGAAAGCGCCACCTTTTTTTTTGGCTTGATGGCAGCACATTCTGAAGTGCCTGCAGCAAGCAGCAGCGCTCTCAGTGTTCGTGGTACGTCCTTAATGCCGCCAGAGATTTTCAAGTTTCTATCTTAGGCTAGCAGACAGCCTAGCAGAAGAAGGAAGGCCTGGCTGGCATCTTGCCACAGCCTAGCAGAAGGCTTGTCATCTTGCCAGCAGACAGAGGAAGCATTCGATGAATTTATGCATACACGACTAGCCTAAAGAGACTTGTACGAGCTGGCTACCTCGGACAGCAGAGTAGCGCTGCGGAATTTGGGACGCGTGCTCCTTTAGTTAAGGGACACGAAAGGGAGGGCGACAGGAAGATGTCTGAACGGGCAGCTTCCCTCGACTGCCATCAACTTTGCTCTCTGTGTGCTGCTCTCTGCTCTGCTCTCTCAGATCTTCCTCTCTTCCTTCATCCGGTTCTCTCTCGGTCCCTCTGGCATCGCCTGTTGCCTCTTTTCCTCGTCCAGATGCTGGCCGCTCTGTATCTCCTCAGTATCTCTTCCTTCCTCAGTACGAGAACTGCGTGAAGAAGTTCTTCAAGCACGACAGCGTCGACATCCTGCTGTACCTGGCTCGAGCCTACTACAAGTGCGGCGGCGGCACCGCCAAGCTGCTGGCCTGCAAGCAGGTGCTGCAGCGCGCTCGTCACGTGGCACCCGGCGACACGCTGCTCATGTACAACCTGGCGCTCGTCATGCAGAAGCTGGCCACGCAGGCGCTGCGCGACGACAAGAGCACGCTAGCCGCCGTCCTCGCCGCCGTGCACGACCTCGAGCTGGCCCACAAGTGAGTGCCAGAGCCTCCCCGGCGGCGGTTCGAGCGCCGCCGCTGCTGCCGCCTCGGCTCGAGCCGGAGGGATCGTGGCAGACGTAGCCGTCTCTGTTCGTGTGCTCTGCTGTGTGCCACCTTGAGGCCTCGACGATGGAGTGTTGGTGTGCCGGTGCAGTGTGGTGTCGCTGCCGCTGCTTTTCGACATCGTCTTTTGCGTGCGCCGCCCCCTCTCCCCCCCTGCATGTGGTGTGTGGGGGGCCGGTGGCAGCTGTGGTGTGCGCTTGGTCGCTCCTCCTACCGGCCATTGTTCCGCCGTTCGCCTGCCGTGGCCATGTATTTTTGCACAAAGCCTGCAGAGCGACCGATGGCGTCTGCGCCCGCCTGGGTGCGGGCGGTACGCCTCTTGCCCTGTCGCGATCGCTGTGTGGGGCGAGGCGTTACTATTAATGCTGAACTCACGCCCTTCCCTCTTTTTTCGGGCAGGTATTTCACGTACCTGAGCCAGCACGGCGACCGGTCCAAGCTGGATCCGGCCCAGGCCGCCGTGGAGGCCCGCCAGTGCTCGGACCTGCTCAGCCAGGCTCAGTATCACGTGGCGCGAGCGCGCAAGATCGACGAGGAGGATCGCGCGCTCAAGCGCAAGCAGGAGGAGGAGCGCGAGGCGCTGCGGCAGAAGCACGCGCACGAGCAGGTTCGTGCCCCGGCGGCGGCGGCAGCAGCGGCAGGAAACCTCAGCGAAACAAAAGCAAAACGCTCGGATCGAGCTGAGCGGCCACCTCGGTTTCGGCCTCGGTCTCTACCTGGCCGAGACCGAGTGCTCAGCTCGAAGCTGTGCAGACCGAGTTCAGCCTGGGCTTCAGCCTGAGAAGGCGGCGTCTTGCCGCTCAGTTAGTCTCAGCAGTTGCTGAGTACTGGCAGCTTGAGAGGAGTGGCGCTTTCGATGTACGCGGACGCTTGCTTGCCTGCGCTCGCTCGCTTATAGCTGTCTCCACTGGTGCAGCAGCAGCAGCTTACCGGCAGCTGCTGCTTCATCTGAAAGTAAGGATTTAACATGGGCCCATTAACATACTTTTTCAGCTTTACGTCAAGTGCCTAGGGGGGCCGTACACAGGCAGCGAGCCGCTGTGCTGAGCTCTCAGTGCGCTCGCACTCGCACTGAGAGCGATGTGGCCGATGGCTGCGATGAAGAGCTCTTCTGTTTTCTTTAACCCGCGGCAGTTGCCTCCAGTCTCCATAAAGCGTCCTCTCGGGCACACCCCTCACAGCTGGGTTCTTTTACCTGCCGGTTATTGCGTTGGTCCGGTGTCTGATCTCGTTTTGGCGCACCTCAGCTGCCAGCCGCTAGCGTGTCTCCGTCGTGGCCTCGTGTCTCCGTCGTGGCCTCGTGTCTCCACCCTCGGCAGCGTTGACCCCTGTCGCCGAAGGCCTCCTTCACAGTGTGCCTGATGCCGAGCACTCTTTGCTGCAAGCGACACTGCCGACCCCTTGGAAAGGGCGGGATCGTCTCCGTCACGTGGTGGCCGCTGTGTAAGTGTAAGCTTGCCGCTCTGCGCCGCTCGCTCACAGCTGGAGAAGCAGCGCCTCAAGGACGAGCAGGAGCGAAAGATGCTCGAGGAGAGGGCAAAGTTCATCGAGAAGACGAAAAACATCATGCAATTCGACACGGCCGACGACGACAAGCCGGCTCGCAAGTCTGGCGGCAAGGTAACCTCCGGTGCCGTCTCTCTTTTCGCTGCATGTCACCTTTTGGTGACACAACCTTTTGTCACCACGTGCCGTCTCTTTTCGCTGCTTGTCACCACTTGCTTTTGGCGAGGGCAACACATTTGGCTGGCAAGGCGGCGTCGACCGTTGGCTGCAGCCCCCGGTCCTGCAATGTTACCCCGGGCAAGGCAATGCGAAGACGAGGCTGATGGAGCGATTGCTCTGCGAGCGCTGGCCCTTCGAAAGGGGTGCACTGTGAACCGTATGGCATGCAAGCTGTCGCCTCTCGCCGAAGCCTGCGAGCGCAGGCAGTGCGCACTGCCTGCGCTCGCAGGCGTTCGCAGCACCCGGCTGCAAGCGGATATGGGAGCAGCGAGCTGTTAGATTCCCCTCGCACAGCCGGCCTGGTTGGCCAACTAGCGCCACCATCAGCTCTGCTCTCTGGGATGGCAGACCTGCTGCTAGCACGTTGTGCACTCCATTTTAAGCAGCCGCTCGTACGCCAGCCTTCGCTAAGCCCCGTCTCATTCTGGGCACTTTACAAAGATGCCTGCCTGCCTTCGGTGCTGGCGGCGCAACGGTGGGTTTGACTTGTAAAACTAACAGAGCCGCGACGTATCTCCTGTGGCCATCAGACGCGTATCGCATCAGACGTGTATCGCATCAGACGTGTATCCTCTGTGGCTTGCTAAAAGCCTCTCCGTCTTTAACAGTCTTTAATTGAACTGAGTTGAATTGAATGAAAACTGAGTTGAATTGAACTGAATTGAACTGAGTCTTTAATTGAATTGTAGCCATAGAAATGGGGAAGCATGGCCGAGGGGGGAGGACAGCGGAGACAGCGAGTTGTAAGGGAGGACAGGAGCAGAGCACGACGGTCTGAAAGGGTGTGCCACCAGAGTCGGCAGCAGAAGGCGCAGTTCGATGTCGTTGTGCGAGAATGGGGAGTGTCATCTCCTAGGACCCGCAGAGCATTCGTCGGTCGGCCAACAGCCTTCAAACATGAAATGGTGTCGGTTTCTAAGCATGCACACAGCCCAGTGACTGGTGGCAAAGGCTTTGAAGGGCCGTTGTGCTGCTGTTTTCAGCGGGGCAAGAAAGCTGACGACGACTTCGTCGACGACGAAATCAGCGGAGAATCCGGAGCCGAAGAAGGACAGAGCAAGAAGAAGAGGAAAAAGCAGGCGGCAGCCTCGGAGTCGGGTGGCGATGAAGAGGACGGAGGCAGCAACGAGAAGAAGAAGAGTCGCAAGAAGCGCAAGTATGGGAGGCAGCAGTTGCTCTCTCCTCTCTTCTCTCTCTCTTCTCTCTCTCTCTCTCTCTTCTCTCTCTCTCCTCTCTCTCTCTCTCCCCCCACTCTTTCTCTTCTCTTCTCTCCGTGTGTCTGTGTGTGTGTGTCTGTGTGTGTGTGTGTGTGTGTGTGTGTGTGTGTGTGTGTGTGTGTGTGTGTGTGTGTGTGTCTGCCTCTATCTATCGACAGGCGACCACACGCTTCACACGAAAGGGGGCGCCAATCATTTATAAAACATTAGCTCGTGTCTGTGTGCATGCACGTCTACTTGGCTGCAGATCCTGTTTATTGCTGCTCATGCATTTTCACTGCTCTGCTGCCTTCCCCTTGTCTTTTCTTCACTCTGGCTCTCCTTCACTTGTTATTGGGGAGTTGCCGACGAAGATTTTAATGTGTGTGCCCTGATGAGGATAGGCCTATGTCTAAAAATGTAACTTTAAACAACCAGGGACCTGCAGCAAGAGCCTAGGCACGAGCATCAGCTGTGGTGGAGGCACCAGATGGCAGCTGATGAAGCTGAAGACGGCTGAAGCAGCAGCAGCTGCACTCAGCAAGCACTCTTAGAAAGTGAAGCAGAGGTTGACATGTTCCCATTCTAAGCAGTCCTAGCAGAGCCGAAGTCGTCTGAGAAGTAAGGGCTGAAGGGAAGTAAGCAGGGCTCTCATCGTTCGGAAAACGGTAGCCCTGTCATGGGAGTAAGAGCCGCTTCACCGTGTTTGACATGGATCGATATGGTTGCCGAATGGAATAGCAGACGAGTGCCTCAAGCATCTCATGTCTAAGGGTCTCTCAGGCGAGCTTTGAGCTCTAGCTGTCTAGCCGCTTCGGCGTCGTTGCTACAATCTCTTAGTTTAAGCTGGTCTTGTTATAGCGATTTTAAAAGGGTCTGCTTAAGCTCTGGAAGTGCAGCTGAATGTACTTACCTGGGGAGTCGCTGCTAAAGCACAGTTGTTACTGCAAAACCCTTGTCTCATCTCGTAGCCCTTCACCTCACAGTATGATATTAGCTTTTTCTTTACCAACAGCCATCGATGCGGCAAAAAGCTGATGCATCTATGCGAGATGAGTTCTCTGATCACTCATCTGCATCCGCTAATGCCGAGTCGGCTGCGAATGAACTTGTAGGCTTGTGCATACAAGTTCCTCCAGACAGGGTTGGATGCACGGTCGAATTCCGCTGTGGTCGTCCCTAGTGAGTGACCCCACGGCGCTGGCTTGCACTCTCCGGTCGTGCCGACAGAGTTTTTGCACCCGAGGAGCGGTCACGCCCTCATTGACAACTTGCTCAGCCGCCGGATGCGAAATCTCTACTGCGGCATCTTCCGGTCGCCCCCCCCCCCCGTAGCCCGCCCCCTCGCACATGTGGTGTGCATCCTTAAACGTAAAAAGGGAAAGTCGGCTGCTGGTTGAAAAACAGTGATATCTTTCTGGGCACTTGGCATATGCTGGAAAGGAAGCGTGATCGAATGGTTAGTGGTAGCATGCTCAATGACAACAAACATGACAAGGTTGGAGGTGACATGCACAGAGTCAGCATGCAAATACGGTTAGCGGCAGCGTGCACGGTGTCAGCCCACATAAGCACCCAAAGGACGAATCACGTGGACCCTTATAAACGCTTTGATAAATAGATGCGTTTTAGCCTCTTTTTAAATGCCTCATTTATACAGACGATCTTGGCAGATGCTCCTTTTCGGCCATCGCCGCTGCTGCAGCAGCAGCTGCAGCAGCGGTGGGCAATACGATACATGGAATGTCTGTTTAGCTTTACTCGAACCCGCGACCCGAGTCGCAAAGCACAAGATTGCACAACTCGTAAGACCTCACCGGTGAGGCCCGTTTTGGGAGGGGTATGCTTTTGCCATCGAACAGCCGACAGTGAGTCGTGTGCGCACAGCTTCGCCGCCGCTGCTGCCACAGCCGGTGGCAGCACATTCTCGAGGTCGACCCGTGCAGTGCTGTGCAGCCTGGCCACTCTGATCTCTGACGTTTGACTGCAGACCCAAGAAGCAGGAAGGCGGCGGAGGCGAGTCGGACGACAACGACGAGGACAAGCCGAAGCGCAAGCGCAAGAAGGTCAAGGAGCCCAAGGAGAAGAAGGCGCGGCCGGCAAAGAGCACGCGCAGCGCCGAGGAGGGTCTCAGCGCCAAGCAGCGGCGCAAGGTCGTCTCCAAGGCGACCGTGTCGTCGAGCGAAGATTCAGACGACGGCGGCGGCAGGGGAGGCCGCGCCGTCACCGGCAGGTCGGTACATGCCCCGGCAAGCTAGTTTATGCAGTTATATCCCATCCCGCCCCTCCCCCGTGCATGCACTCTCTCGCAGGCACTGGTGATCTGCAGCAGCCGGACAGCATTTACCCGGCAAGCTTTCCAAGCATGGCCGCGAATGCACTTACTTAGTGGCTGCCCTGGCCAAGGTGGCAATTTGATCGTCAGGAGCTGTGACGTGTGCTGTGCTCGATTAGGACGTATTTCAGATTGGTAGACCGGAACAAGAGAGTGAAGTGGTTTGATGAGCCAGCTGCTGCTACGTTTAAGGCAGACTAACCTAGCTGCAAAGTTTTGCACCAGCTGTAGGCGTCTTTTGCACAGGCCACAGGAACTGTGAGTAGTGAGTTACTGAAGTCGAGGCGTGATGTCACAAATGCGCAGACCAGCCTGGGTGTGGGATCCCTGTCTACAGCACGACCGATTTTGTGCAATGTTACGTTGCTGAAAGTAAGCAGACGGCTGGAGCTGACATGATCGTCTAGTGAAGGTTCACTTTGGAACAGGGCATTCAAATTGCATGCAGATGTCACAGGTGATATGCTGGCCGAGCCCATTTTAGGTTACAGGTTTTCCAATTTCCGAGTAACACTAGCATTGTAAACAACTAACTATCAAGTTGGTTCTATCGTCATTTAATCTGAGTAAGTGTGCTGCTTTCTACGTGCAAATGTCAACAGCAAGTGTTGCAAGAGAGTTGAGTGAGTTTGACGTGCTGGAGGGCAATCAAGGGAAATTAAAACAGGACAGCAACTCTGTGTGCCATTTGCATAAACATGAAGGCCAAGATTGGGCTTTGCAATTATATTGGCTAAAGAGAGAGAGAGAGAGAGAGAGAGAGAGAGAGAGAGAGAGAGAGAGAGAGAGAGAGAGAGAGAGAGAGAGAGAGAGAGAGAGAGAGAGAGAGAGAGAGAGAGAGAGAGAGAGAGAGAGAGAGAGAGAGGGGGGGATAGTATAAATTGTGAAAAGAAACAGACCAATCACTTATTCATGGGGTACCCTGTTCTTTAAAGGCTCATTTGATGACTGTTGCCTGTTGGTATCAATGCACTGAAGTCTCCTACTGAGATAGGACCCAAACAGTTGCAGTGCAGTGCCAGTGATTCACAGGCGAGACGAGAGGCACTCGAGAAGGACTTGGTGATCAATCATCACACGCCACTGAAAGATCAAGCACAACAAGCAGAGCAACTTTACTTAAATCAGCACTTTTGAGCATGGTAAATCTACACTGACTCCGTGGAGCGAATCTTGAATCTAAAATCTTACGGGAAATGACTTGCTAGGTTCGAAGTATTGATATTTACAGTTTGGCCTGCTGCTCTGCCCTGCCTCTGCTCATTTCCCCTGCTTTGACAGGAATGGCAATAGAAAGACTGAGTGGAAGTTACTTTTTTTTAAGTTCTCCTCTAGCTTTGACTTTCCGATGAGTGACTAGCAATAGCCTATTCGAAGGATGCAGAGACAAGGTCTGGGGCTTGCTACATATTTACCGGCGCCACTTCGAGCTGTTGCGACCTATCGCCGCCGCCGCATTCCCGTGCGCTGCAGCGACTACGAGGCGGAGGAGGGCACGCCAGACGAGGGCAGCCAAGACGAGGGACAGGCAAGCGCTGGAAAGCGCCGCCGCGTCATTCAGTCAGGCAGCGAGAGCGAAGACGGCGGAGCTGCGGCAGCTGCATCTGTGGGCAGTGACGACGACGGCAGCAGAGCGCGGTCGCCGAGGTGAGCCACTGCAGCAGCAGCAGCAGTATACGGCACGCTTGTCACTGTCACGGGTAAGGCACTGTCACACGCAAGCACTCACTGGCGTCAGGTTCTCGTCTGTCGCAAAGCCTGCCAATAAAATTAACGCAAGCAGATCTCTGTTGTGTCTCACTGTCTCTTGCTCCTCTCTCTGTTTCTGTCTGTTTGTCTCTCCCTCTCTCTCTCTCGCAGGCAGAACTTGCTCGTGTCTGTTTCGGTCAGTGCTATCTAAGCTAAGCGTGATCGCTTCTTCTGTCGCAGCGTGTCAGGCGGTGAGCAGGGAGGTGAAAGCGATGGCGGTGAACCGGATGTTGAAGCAGCTGCTGCAAGTGGCAGTGAGCGGTCACCAGGTGAGTGCATCTTCTTCCTTCGAGCGTTCACGCCGTCACTGCTGCTTGCCATGAGCTCACCTGTGGGCCACCACTGCCGCACGGGCGCGTGCGTGTAGCTGCGTCCCGTTTTTTCTCGCTCGGACAACTGCGTCTAGCAACTCCCGACGTCCCCTCGATTCTGATATGGTTTGCTTAAATATTGGCCTTTTCATAATGCTGAAATAGTATTTTCGGTTATTCTCATGTTTGTGAGTGGTGCCACCTGTCTCTCTGACTCTTGTGATGTGTTTTGCAGCATGCCACAAGCTCACCTCGACGCAATGTAATCCTGAGTACTTACTTATCTTTAAATTCGCCATTTACTATACCTTTTAAATGTGATGGTAACTAATAATTGTTAGAATAACTTTCACAATTAAGCAAGCTTTTGTTTGGTGCACGTACTTGGGTGTCATCTGTTACTACCACATTTTGTATCTCCATCTGTAACTCCACAAAGTCATAAAGACCATGTGGGTGTTACACAGGAGAGTTTTGTATAGCGCACTCACAGCCTAAGCGGCTTTCGGTATGCATTTGGTAGCCAACAGACTTCGTCTCACGCAACAAAGAGAAAGTGGGAAGCATAGCAGAGTCAGGAGAGCAGTTGAGGTAGTGAGTAGCATAGAAGTAGCAGCTCAGGACTGCTGAAAAGGATGTGCCATAGTCGGCAGTAGGAGAGTAGTTGTCGTTTCGTAAGAATTGTGGAAGCGAGTTCCACAGTCTAGGACCTGCAGAGCTAAAGCTTCTATCGCCAACGGTCTTTAAGCGGGCTAATTTATTGTCCACACAGGACCTGACATGTGTATCAAGTCCATGAAGAATTCTTTAAGAACTCGCCTGTCACCACTGGTCGTACTTACTGCATCGTCCGTATCGTCAGCACGAGTATGTAACCATAATAAATGAGGCTGATAAATCGGCTACTGTTGCTCTTCTGTGCTAATATGTTCTGTAGCTGTGCTGGCTGCGGTCTAGCAGGTAGTTAACTATCCGACCATTGGCTGTGCATTGCAGCCAAACTGGTCGTCTGTAGACAACCTCTTCGAGGCTTTGGGCTTTCAGTCTATCGCTTTCGATTGAAGCTTTCGTTATAGTCAGCTTTATATAAAGCAATTGTAAGATCTTACCGCCTCAAAGCTTGCAGCTCTGGTTTGACCTGCTCTGCTGAGCTATGATTCCAAACTAAGCGACTGTAGTGCTAGTAACTATTTGTTGTGCATGCAGCTAGCCAAATGCGAAACAGAGGCTCGTCGGATGATCGGTGATCGTCCATCGTCACTGTAGGTTCTCCATCGGCTGAGGAGTCAGGGAGTCCGGCGCCTCCACAGGACTCTGACGAGCCTGCTAGCCGTGATGCAGCCACAAGTGACGAGGACTGACATGCCATGATACACGCTCACGTCTTGTTAAAGCCACCGAGGCAATCTCGTCGGTCGACACGCACGAGTTCCGGTCCCACGTGCAACCGCACTGTAGCACTAGCTACTGGTGTATTAGTACCGGTGCGCCTTCTCACTTGCATTCTAAGGCTACCGTATTGCTGTTAGACCTTCAATTGCTGTTGAATACAAAATATTTTATAAGAAGTAAGCAGTCGTTTGATAGCATCCAAATGTGCACAGCTAAAGTGCCCTGTATTTGCAGAAGAAAGCAAATTGACGCGATCACTGGTGTAAAAAACTACGGAGGCCGGTCCACCGCAGCGAGGCCAATTGCACATGTACTCAGCAAACGAGCAATCCACATAGACACGGTGCATGCCACTGTGGAGCCAGGATGAGTGGATGCCGCACGTGTGCACACCGTTCATTGCACCCGACGCCATGCACTTTGGAAAGTATGCATTCCTACAGCAGCGGCAGCGCCCAATGCAACGATGCAGCGACCAATGCAACTCCAGCTCCGAGTCCGTGGCTGCTGCTTCGAAACACCTCGTGCAGTAACCAGTGCTCCTGGGCTTCCTGCTATGACCGATCTCCTGCTATGACCGCCGCTTCTCTGTCTCCGACTGTCACTGCCCAGATCAGCATGTGCATCGCCAGCTGCAGTTGCCTCTCACTAATCCTCTCCTCATTTGACATCGTCTCCTCCATTCGTCAGTTCCTAGTCTTCACCGTGCTTGTGCTTTTTACTTTTCGGACGTGTTCTCCCTTGCTTCCTGCCGTTCTCGGTCTCTTTGGTCGGAGATTGTAGGTTAGCATCGGCGGGCCCCTGCCGCCGACGCTTCTTCGACGGTGGCAGCGTTGGCGACACTGCATCACCTTCAGCCTCGTCTGACAGTCCCGGCCACCGATCGTCCAGAACACTCTCCAAGTCTCGGCGTGCTACTCTCTCTGCTGCCTCGGCATCGCTCTCAGCCTGTGCGGGCCGTGGCGACGTGGCAGCAGCTACCTCGTGACTCGACTTGTCATGCGACTGCTTCGATCTGGAGAGAAAACTGCAAGTGTTAGCTCTATGAGTAAGGTGTTGCTTAGCTTGCACACAGTTGGTGCTACAGAAAGATAGCTGCAAGAATTGACATGACGAGTACCCACTTTAATCTGTGAACAAGCGTTAAATCATTGCATAGGCATCGTCTAGTTATTTCAGTCAAAAGATGACCTGGTCTACAGCCCCCAACGTGGAGCATTAACTATTACCGTTAAATACTGCATCACATGACATTTGTGGCCAAACCATAATAATAATAATACATTTGCACAGCACCCTCAGAAAACTTAATCTCTAGGCATTTTACATATACTGTAAAGGAAGCTTGATCAAATGATTAGGGATGACATGCACAATGTCAGCAAGCATAAGTTAGTTAAATATATAAAATATAATTCATTTATATAGCACCCCAAGAGAACTTAATCTCTATTCAGGCGCTTCACATATGCCTCGGGGCTCGAGCCCACGACCTCAGCCAGACCTTGGTCGGGGCGAGCACCTTATCCACTGGACCAAACCAGCTCGGCGTTTGAAGTGACATGCAGTTTCAAGATGTAAAATATGGGTAGTGATACCTTAAGAGAACTAAATCACTATGTAGATATTTTACATATGCTGTGAAGGAAGCACGTCATTTGGTTAGTGATAACATACACAGTGCCGGCATGCAAAAGCACACGAAGGACAAGTCACATGGATGCAGCAAATGCTTCGAGGAATAGGTACTTTTTTTTAGCTTCTTTTGAAATGTCAATTCAGTGGATACCATGACATCACAGTCGGGAGCAAGTTCCAGGGTTTGGTAACATACGAACTAGAGGCAAGCTCTAGTAGAATTTGCAGTTCTTCGAGGCAGAGCTAAAACTGACTTTAGTAGGATTGAGCATGTGGTATGATGCCTAGCCTGATTGTGAAGTAGCACCGATTGCAGGAACAGCTGCCAGCAGTGAGAGTCACAGAATGGTCGAGAAGGGATGTCACGAATGCACTGGCCAACTTGGATGCACTATCCCTGTCGAAGTAGACCCGAATTTCTGCAAGGCTTCTGTAGCTGAAACCAGGCAGGCACGAGTGAGGGCCAGAACGGCAGCCCGACGGCCTAACACGCACCAGTCAATGCCTGCAAGAGGCCAGACGGCAATGCTCTCGCATGTCACAAAGCTCACAGGGCGTCAGGCCGCATAGCGGACTTGCTGCAAGGAAGACCCACATCCTGTGCAGCAGCTACCACGAGACTCGAGCTCGCTGTCTGCTGTCGGGAGCACGAAAGAAGCAGTTGGAGTTGCAGGCTTGGCCGCTGCCTCGGCCAGGCCTGCAACTCCAACGACAGTGTGGAAATGCCGGCGCCTCGTTTCGGAGCAGTGGCGGCATCGCATGGCGCACTGCGCTGCACTTCCGACACTTAATGGCTCCCGGGTGAAGGTGCGCAATGATGAATGCGCTCAAATTGCGCAACCACGACGCCGTGGGCTCGACGCCTGCCGGCAGCAAGCGATTCTTTATTGTCAGCAACAACAGGATCACCAGAATAGCCTTGGCGACTATAATGATAATAAAACATTTGATGTAGCGCCCTCAGAGAACTCAATCTCTTTCCAGGCACTTAACATTTGCTGCAAAGTAACTATCACCACTGCTTGCAGTGAGCCTTAAAGGATAGCTCGAGCCCACGACATTAAAGGAAAGCTCGAGTCCACGACATTAAAGAATAGCTCGAGCCAACGACATAAATAAATAAATAAATGCTAGCTGATTTAACAGCCTCTTTTGTATCGCGACAGAAGAGCCTTTACGGCTATCACCACCGCTTGCAGTGGCAATAAAGGATCGCCCACTGCAGGATTCGAGCCCACGACCTTGGGACTAGGTCGTGAAAGCAACCACCTTACCTAGTGAGCCATTACGGCTTACAACATTAAAGGATAGCTCGAACCCACGACCCACGGTTGTGAAGAGCGAGCATCTGCTGGATTAAGATGCTTTAGAAATCTACGGCTGCTGGATCTTAGTTACTTTACCAAACAAGTTCGAATACACCCTAGCCTGGACTTGGCAGGCTGCTCAAATCGGGCACGAGGTGAAGGTCGGCAGCAGCCGTCGTTTCTGCAGCAACCGGGGTACCTGCTGTCGCACACGAAGCCAGCACATGGCAGCACCCCACTATGCTACAGGTTCTGTGTGGACAATAAATTAGCTGTCACATTCCTCTGCTTGAAGACCGTTGGCGACAGAAGCTTTACCTCTGCAGGTCCTAGACTGTGGAGCTCACTTTCACAATTCCTATGCAACGACAACTGTTCTTCTACTGCCGACTATGGCTCATCCTTTTCAGCGGTCCTGAGCTGCTACTTCCATGCTATTCACTACCTAATCTGTTCTCCTGACTCTGCTATGCTTCCCAATTTCTCTTTGTTGCTTGAGACGAAGTCTGTTGGCTACCAAATGCGTACAGAAAGCCGTTAGGCCGTAAGTTCGCGATACAAAACTCTCCTGCGTAACACCCACATAGTCTTTATGACTTTGTGGAGTTACAGATGGAGATACATTACATTACAGGTTACCGGGCTGCATGCAGGGTCCAGCAGATGCAAGCAGCAGAGCCACCTGATGCTCGTATTCGAGAAGGTTCGAGTTGTGTGTCACGTGACCTCACAGCTCTTGAAGCCTCGTTTGCTGCAGACGAGCAAACCTCAGTGGGGATGTCAAAGAAATCAAACGGTCTCACTAGTAAGAGAATGCTTGCAATAATAGGTCTATCCCTCTCGATCTAGGGTGTAATCCGACTGCCAGCAACACAGTCCAATCGAAAAACCATCGGGGCCCCCATCGAACAATTTGATACTGCAGCGATGCGTGACCGTGCGGAAAGCCAACGATGAGCAGCTGCCTTAGCTGCCACTATCGGGAGTCAAGGTGCACGATCGTGTCAATCTGTCACAAACGAGTCACGGTGCACGATCGTGTCGACTTGTCACTCACTGGTAAGGGTGCACGATCGTGTCAGCCTGTAACCCATGTGTCACCGAGCTGGAACCGTGTCAACGTGTCGTCACGGATGCATGTCACGGATGTCACAGAGCACGACCGTGTCACCAGGGTGCCAACGCAATCAAGCACTACATGCACACAGCGGCACCGCGCCTGCCTGGGCGCAGGTGCTGCAATGGCTATGCTCACCTTTTCCTCCGGCCGGATTTGAGTGTGCCTTCACCTCTCTCGCGACTGTCAAGAAAGCAGCCTTTCATGGATAGCAGGCCATTATGAACGTCGAGCTGCGTGACGCGCACAAACACCTCGTCGTGCACGGCCACGTCGGCACACCCGCCGGCAATATCTGCTGCCTTCTTCTTGGAAACAGACAGGTTGAAGCACTTGTGCACGAGTATTCCGACGTGGCTGGGGCTGATGCGATTCACGATGCCTTTGACGGTCGAGCCGACCTCGGGCTTAAAAGCGATGCAGTCCACCAGGATGTCAAAGTGAATGAATGGTTGTTCATCCAAGATTCGGCCAAGCGAACTGACACGGCTTATCTTGCCGTATGCAAAGGGCACTGCATCTATGCTGAAACATTACACCAAAATCATGTGACATCGAACTCAACTCTACTCCAGAGTACTGCCTATTCAACACGAGTCAGCATGCACAGGCAAAGATGCCGAAAAAACCCTCATGAAAATTTAGGGATTCTAAAACATAATGACGAGCAGCAACAACAATAACAACGATCAACAACAACATGATTAACGAAATGATTAACAACACTAACAATGAAGCACATTTCCTGTTGAATCTGCACGAAATCTCTGTCTCATGTTCCAAAGTGACCAAGTCTGCCTACTTTCAGCTCCGTAACATTACTCATATTCGGGCTTGTTTATACAGGGAAGCTACATCTAACTTGGTTCCTCCATTTGTGACATCCCATCTTGACTTCTGTAACTCACTGCTTGCTGGTCTACCGGCCAGTGCACTCAAGTGCTTACAGTTGGTGCAAAACTGCAGCTAGGCTTGTCTGTCGAGAGCGATGCAGTTTCCCCATCTCACCACTTCTCGCCCACCTGGCGACCCCCACTGGCACCCAGTCAAACAATGCATCGCCTTCAACGTTTTGTCACCCACTTTTAGGTCCCTTGATTTTTTGGCTCCAGCCTACCTACCGGATCTACTACCCTACCAAGCTAAGCATCGTGCCACCTGCTTTTTGGAATCTAATCTTTTCTCTAAACCTCGTACAAACCTCAAATCCTTTGGAGATCGTATATAGTAATGACTTCTGCACAGGGCCCTCAGAAGTTAATCTCTTTCTAGGCACTTTACATATGTTTCAAAGGAAGCATAATAGTAATAATAATAATAATGCACTTGATAAAGCGCCCTCAGAGAACTCAATCTCTCTCTAGGCGCTTTACATTTGCTGCAAAGGGA
Source organism: Cristatella mucedo (assembly GCA_009760855.2). Lineage (NCBI taxonomy): Eukaryota > Metazoa > Bryozoa > Phylactolaemata > Cristatellidae > Cristatella > Cristatella mucedo. The sequence continues at coordinate 2,580,303 of WPIO01000053.1, read as the reverse complement.
AATGCAATTGAATGGTGAGTAATATCATGCTTAATAAACAACATGAATAACATGGTTAGGGGTGACATGCACAGGGTCAGCATGCAAATGTGGTTAGTGGCAGCATGCAACAGCGTCAGCACGCATAAGCACATCGAGGACGAATCACAGGAACGCACTAAATGCTGTTCTAAATAGGTGTGTTTTAAAGTTCTTTTTAAATGTGGTCAAGTCAGGGGATGTTGTGCACCGGGATGTTGTGTAACAAGTCGGGAGGGAGTTCCATGCTTTGGGAGCATACGAACTAAATGCACGGTCTCCAAAGGATTTGAGGTTTTTACGAGGTATTGGTAAACTGTTGGATTCCGAAAAGCGGGTGTCACGATGCTTGGCCTGGTAGGGTAGTAGATCTGATAGGTAGGCTGGAGCCAAAGAATGAAGGGCCTAAGTGAGCGATAGAACCTTGAAGTCGATAAATTGCTTGACTTGTAGCCAGTGCAGGTTGGCGAGAAGTGGTGTGATGTGGCAACTGCGACGCTCACGACAGACAAGCCTAGCTGCGGAGTTTTGCACCAGCTGTAATTGCCCGATTGCACAGGCCGGTAGGCCAGCTCCATGCATACCTTTCATCGTATTTTCTCAACTGCTGATCCAATAATAGCTTCACAGCTTTTGCATCAGTGAGAATATATGCTGGCGGAAGCGCTATATGCCTCTTTAAAAGCGTCCTAACGAAGCACGAATTAGGATCCTCGCCGAGCTCGACAGCAGCATTGAAGTCGTGCATAGTCGCTGCCATGTTCGGTTTTCTGTGGCGTCATAACGTACCCCGTATGAAACTCTGCACTTTGCAAAAATGCCTTATAATCTTTTATGTTTAAATATTCTTATGTTTTAATTAAAACGAATATTTTTGTAAACAAAAGATTAGATAGAATCCTTATAGTTACTCGCTTGCTAGACGTGCCTTTCATCCGCTCACTAGCACTCTGGGCACACGCTACAGCGCCTGAACAATTTGCTGGAACCTCGCTGACGTTAGCCGCTGCCGCTACCAGTTGTCGGTTTTCAACCCCTTCGACCGCAATGATTATACCCGTGCGTTGCTTTACTTGCGGTAAAGTGATCGGAAATAAGTGGGAGGCCTACCTCGGTTTGCTGCAAGCGGAATACACCGAAGGGTGAGCGTCTGCGAGCCTTGCGAGTGACGCTTTCAACGCGAGCCCGCACGCTGCGTAGTAGTGCCGCTTGCGCTGATCTCTTTGACGTTGATATTGTGTGGTTGAATGAACGATTCAGCCGAAAAGCGCGGGCAATGATTTGTACGGACCTGCGGCTACGGAAACTGACTCCGGCGCTGGCAACGCTCGTTGATGCAACTGAATCGAGTAAACGTGGCTCGCAACGAGCGGTTTGTGACCGCGAGTGTGGGATGGATAGTTCGACAGTGTTCTTGTGTGAACGTGCCTTTGTGTAGTGACTGCAAGTGGCTACCCGGAGTTATAGTATGTATGACTTTAATCTTGATCAATGTGCAGTAAGCTCTTACTTCATTATCTGACTCCAACCTACCTATCACATCACCATCACCTCCCACACCAGGCTAAGTATCGTACCACCGCTTTTCGGAATCTAACCGTTTGACTGTACATCGTAAAAATCGCAAATCCTTTATAGACGTCGCCTTTAGTTCGTATGCTCCCAAAGCCTGGAAATCACTCCCGACTTGCGTCACCACGTCCCATGACTTGACCACATTTAAAAAGAACTTTAAAACGCACATATTTACCTCAGCATTTCGTGAGTGCCTGTGATCCGTCTTTTATGTGCTTATACCGGCTGACACTGCATCCTGTCACTAACCATACTTGCACGCTGACCGTGTGCAAGTAACCCCTAACCATGTTATTCATGTTGTTTGGTGAGCAAGCTACCACTAACCATTCGACCGTGCTTCTTTTGCAGCAAATGGAAAGCGCTTAGAAAGAGGCTGGGTTCTCTGAGGGGGCTTCATTAAATATATTGTTATTAGTACGGATGGCTTAGAGCTGTTCATGACGAGGCACTTGAGGCTCTTATTTCCGGTCGTGACGCTTTTCGTTCACGCGCGACGTGAGCAAATGTGGGCGTTCAAAAGCAACAGCTGTAGCGGCCGGAGCAGCGCTTGCGGCTGAGATGTGAACTTTCATGTCCGCGCTCAGTCTGCACGAGTCGCACCCACACGAGGCTTACCGTGCTAATGCTCGGGAGTTTTGGGTACTGCTATCTGTGTGCAGGCTTTCATTTGAGGCAACTAGACGTTGCTCGTTACACTGTAGTCCTCTCGCTTTTTGTTGTCGAACCCGATGCTCAGTGCTCGTTAATCTCGGCGTTTCTTCAAATGTTTTAAGTTGGCAATCAGGCCACCTATCGGCCTGAAAGCCGATCACACGTTTGCATTGACGTTTTTTTCTCTGATTTATTGAAGAGATGCTCTGGATGCCCTTGGTCTGAAGCGATATTGCTGCCGACGAATGCTGCTGGCCCACGTTGACCTAATCGAGAAGCTGTTGAATTATGCTCCCCTGGAGAAAGCTTGAACATCGAGATGTGTCTGTATCGTGATGACCTCGCGAAGTCTGAAAGCTGTGCTGTTACTCAATATAATTTTTATACCAATGGTTCGTATTAAAATATTAAATCTGTGACTGGAAACCTGCGTCTGTAGCATACATGATCCAGAGTGCAGAGTGCGCAATCGTCTGCATAGTTCATAAAAACGATATCGACCTAGAGCAAAATGCTGCCCATTGGCTGAAGCCTTAGTGACTACCAAATGTGCAGTTGCTGTGCCTAGGATGCATTGTTTCTGTGTTGGATAATCTTGCCGAGTACCGGCTTTTATGCTACACTTTGTAGCAGCAGCCTTGGACAACTTCCTATGTCATGCATTTTTAATTCATCGCTGGGATCTGCCTCGGCATGCGATTTTTACCTGCTTGCTTAGCTAAGTGGTAGCAGAGGCTTCTAAGAATTCAGACACCGACGACTAAAATTTAACGACTGCCTAAGCCACAGGGATGTAGCCAGGAGTTGGTTAAAGGAGGCGGAACCTTCTAAATGCCTTGCTAAACTTGAGCTTGCCTGAGTCAGATCGATGAAGTACCCCATACTGTAGTGGGTTACCGGGCTGGCCACTGACAGAAATGTTCTGAAATCTTCTGAATGAGATTCGGTTGGCCGATCAAATAGGACCATTTACATAGCTGCAAAAGAGCCTTAGCGGGTATCACTACCTCGTATGCATGTGCAACGGATTGCCGGCTGCTTTACTTAAGTCCGAGATCCGGATCGTAAAGACCAAGGTTCTACTGACCCTGGGCTAAAAGCCAGGAGCAATTGGACCTAAATCGTTGTAGTGCATTGCCCGTGGTTACCAAGAATCGTAATAGACGCCCAAGAAAGACTTGGGCGATTAATCTTATGACCACTGCCGAAAGATTCTGTGGAGCTCACCGACAGACTCCCATTCCACCATTCCTGAGAAGTTCGTTGTACACTAGAGCGCTGCTGACTGTGGAAGGATAACCTCTCAAACCCAGACTGGAACTTGCTAGGTTTGAGGTTTTGATGAACGAGTTTAGCTGTTGCTTGCCACAGCTTCTCGTGTCTTTGACAGGAGCAGCAATAGTGGGAGTGTGTAGAGGCCGCTGAATTCTGCTGATCTAGTGTTGACGTCTTAATATTTAGTGTCCCACCGGCGCTTTTGAAGGGTGGAGGGACAGGGATTAAGGCTAAGGGCACATTTATCATATTCTTAATGCAGGGCCGATGCAAAACTACGTCTCATGACAAAAGAGCAGTGGGCATGGGGTGTGGATGACTAGTAGTCTTCCTAGATTGGGAGATGAAGTTGAAGATAAGGTGACTAGTGGTAGGCTTAAAGATGGGCATTAAAATTGACCAAGGAACAGAAGGTGAGCAATCCAGTGTGGATGATTCCTTGGGAATATGCTCTCTGATTCTACCTTTCTTACTGACGAAGAAGCTAGAGAAACGATCACTGTAGGGAATAGTAGGTGACTTAGTTCTGACCTCGTAGCAATTAAGGAGATAGTTGATAGTCGAGATCAACATTTTTGGACTGCTCCAATGATTCTGCAATTTTTTATATAGAAGCTAGACTTTTGTCTTAGCTAGGATGAGTTGGTAAGAACTATAATAGTTATTGTATGCTTGTCGATGTACAGTCAGCACTGATCTGTTGTTTATTTTCTCAATCTTTTTATGCTTAGTCTTTGCTAGATTAATGCATGCAGCCAACTGGCCATCTTGGCAAGGGAGTATATTGTGACTAGTCAAAGGAGTAAACTCATCCAGAACATAAGTAAGGGTCCTGTTATGACTTTTCACTATCGAGCGCTTCAGATGGAAGACTGAACAGAAGGTGCAAGGAGGGTATTTTTTGCAGATGGTATGAATGTGAAGGCCCCTAATTATTAGCAGTTCACAGATAATGTGAATACCAAAAGGGCACAAACCGAAGACTGAATCAGATCCGTATGTGTTAATATGTGCATGGTTGCAAGAGAAACTGACAGCATTCTATCAGGAGAGAAATTTCTATCGATTGCCTGACCTTTGTTGTGTGTGGGCCGGGTGCATGAGCTTGAAGTGAAAATGAATCAGCCAAAGTAAGAAATTCAAAGGGATCTGTCGGGTTATCAAAAGGAAAAATTAACTTGTTTTTAAATGGGCTATGCAGAAACTGCCAGTTTTCCGTGATTGGTGAGCTCACCGACTTGGCATCACCGACGTAGAGTCAGGACTTAGTACAGGGTATGTGACATTCGGCTAGGGCCTACTAATTTGTAATTCCCGTTCACTGTAAAGGGTCCAGTACAGTTAGTTATGCAGACGACTTGCCGGAAGGCGCAACTGCTTCTGGTCTGATTCCTCGTCCTAGTGACTTAATTGAGCATGATGGCTCACTAGGTAAGGTGGTTGCTTTTCACGACCTCAGCTACGAGGTCATAGGTTTGAATCCTGTGGTGGGCGATTATTTACTGCCGCTGCAAGCGGCGGTGATAGCCGTAAAAGCTCTTCTGTCGCTATACAAAAGAGGCTGTTGAATCCGGTAGTCTTTATTTTTTATTTAGTGACTGATCTAAGTCAAGTTTCTTGGTGGCTGGAAACGCTGCCGAGCTTGCTAGCATCGTAAGAATCGTTGATTGGTCAGACAGTGCAAACCGGCATCGATCAATTGGGGAAATTAAGTGAGAAAGTTTGGGCGATCCAGGTAATACTGCGGCTAGTATGACAGTTACTGGATCCTGATCTGCTGGGTTGAAATTCTACTTGCCTGATGTCTTCCTGCCGATCAATCGACACCGACGATTGCCGGACGGTCCGCAGTGCCAACGTGTCAATTGTGGACAGGACGGCCACCTGCAGCTGTTTTCTCCGAAAAAATGCTGGCAGCAGGCCACAGGGCAAATGTGCTCCGTTCGTCTCGTGTGGCCAAAGCTGCTTGCCCCTCCCCCTCACACACAGTCAGCCGGGCCAGTCAGCCGGACCAGTCAGCCTCTCACCAGTGCCCCAACTTGTGCATTCGCGTAAGTCTTGTAGCCCAGGGGTTCAGGTGCTTGCTCTTCACGAGCGTGATCGTGGGCTCGAGTCCTGTGGCTCGCAATCCTTTATCGCTCTCGGTAAGCCAACTAATATTCCTGGTGATGTGGAACCTGTTAAAGCCACTATGCCCATAAGAAAGAAAACAAGTATTCCAAGATTGTATAGGTTCATATACATAGCAAAGCATGGATATGCAGTATATATATATATATATATATATATATATATATATATATACATTATTTATATACATATACATATATATATATATATATATATATATATATATATATATATATATATACATTATTTATATACATATACAGTATGTGTGTGCGCGTGGCGTGCAGGTGCGTTGCAGACATACATATGCATACATAGACATACTTGAAATAGTTTCGGGGTTGATGGTTCAGTTTAGGGTCAAGGATTTAAGGTTTAGTAGTTGGGCTATTTAGAGTTCTTGGAATTCAAAGTTTAGGTTTGATGCTGCTGGCAACCTTGTTGGAGTTACTCCTATGGGCACCATGTCCGTAGGGGATAACACTTTTCATAGATATGCGTTTGCTAGCTAGAAGGGCCTCAGTACCTATCACTGCTGGTGTTATCGGCAGTGATAGATGCCGAGACTCTTCTGTCGCTAAATAAAGGAGGTTGTTCGATCAGACGATCCTTTCTTTTATTTTCATGTTTGTGGAGTTTTCACCCGACCTGCCTTGGGCCCTCTAAGCATCACAGAGAGCTGCAGTTCCTTAAAGCTGAAGCTCCATGGGTGGCTAGTTGTGGCTAGTTGTTTCTAGTTGGGTACTAGCTTGGTACTTTTCGAAGTCGATTTGCCGATCGTTCCAGCTTCGGCTCCCAGTCGGCAGTCCGGACAACTGCCGACTAAATATGTAGACACAGCTCAAGCTAGAGTTACACTATGCAGCATTAGTCGGCGATTCAGGATATAATCTCGTTCTAATATTATTTTCCTAATTCTAATAGAAAACGCTACGATTTTGTAATCTAATGTAATAATGTAGTGAATTTCCGTGTGTAACTCCACAAAGACTATGTGGATGTTGATCAGGCGAGTTTTGTGTAGCACACTCACAGCTTAAGTGGCTTTCGGTACACATTCGACTTCATCTCGTGCAATAAAGAGAAAGTGTGTAGCATAGCAGAGTCATGAATGCAGTTGAGGTAGGGAGTAGCATGGAAGTAGCAGCTCAGGACCGCTGGAAAGGATTTGGCGTAGTCGGCAGCAGGTGAGTAGTTGTCATTGCGTAAGGTTCGTGGAAGCAAGTTCCACAGTCTAGGACCAGCAGAGCTAAAGCCTCTGCCGCCAACGATCTTGAAAATAAGTAAGCTAATTTAATATAAAATGAGCTAATTTGTTGTCCATACGGGACCTAAGGGCACGAGGAGGCTGGAACTGGTGAATCAGTTCAGGTAGGGATGGAGGAGCCAAGCCGTGGAGGGCCTTGTGGGTCAGTGTGCGAATGAGCCACTGAACGATTTGCACGTGGCCAGCCACTGCAGGCAGACTACTCGACTCTGAATGGAAGCTGTGAAAATGTGGATTACTGCAAGGCCAGCTGAGATCTTACAAAAAAAGCACAGATTTTCGGTGATAATAATGACACCGGAACAGCAAGTAGCACAGTATATTCATAGGTTGTTACTTGAGAAATGATCGACGGAACGTCTCGTACCTGCTCCAACTGATAACGCCGTGGAGCGACTTCAACAGGCTGGATTGGAAGCAGCATAATAGTAGCAATGTAGCAGCAGCAGCATCATATTAGCAACATCGTAGGAGCAGCAGCAGCAGTGTAATACCAGTAAAGCAGCAGCAGCATGGCTGCAGTAAAGCCAGCATGTGGCTATTTACAGAAATGCAGTACATTTCACACGGGTGGGAGCAGAGCTGCCGCAAACCGAGAACAGCTCTGCGCCACTCGTTGCCGTGACCTCTGGCAGCTGCGACATCCTATGGGGCGGGACAGGGGGAGGATCGGTACGGTGGTTCACGACTGAACCGCCTAGCGACGATCATGGCCCAGACAGGCACCACGGCTGAGTTGACATGACATTGCCCCCTGCTCTCCATCCGGCTGGCTTGGCCGTGAGTGGAAGCGCAGAGCGGAAGCACCAAGCGGGCATGATCTCTTGGCCTCCTCTCTCAGTGAGGGCTGCACAAACTGAGGGCGGCACATACTGCGCCGGCCGCCGAGCAAAGTTAGGAGCGAACCAGTGAGATGGGGCGCCGGCCGCTAGGATGCCATGGACTGAGCAGTGAGGTGGCTCGCTAGATAACCCAGTTGCTTTTCACGACCTGGGCCCCGAGGTTCGAATCCTGCCGTAGGTGATCCACGGCAGGGCAAGCTCGCTTGGGCGAGACGTTTGCTGCTCTCAGAGAGCGTGCCTCCGGCCGGCAGAAGCTGGCGATGAAACTAGCCAACCCCGGACGGACAGTGGATCGGGTAGTCAGCTGCAGCATGCTCTGCTCGGATCAGATGTGTGTGTAGGTTTCTGGTCCGGCGCTGGCGGCGGTGACGATTCGTTCTTCGTCACCGGGGAGCCAGCCGCCTTGCTTTGCGTAACTGCATTCTTCGTCGGCCTGAGCAGCAGGGGTCTCGGCTGTTGCTGCCGCCACATGAGTGGCAGCTGCGGCTTCGAGGTCCTGCGCCTCGGCAGCCTCGATCAGCTGGAGCAGGTGCTGCGGCGTTGCACTGGGGACTATTTTCTTGCCGCAGCACGTGTCCATGTAGCACGACAGGTCCGGGCCGCACTCCAGAGCACAGTCACGTCCCGCCTTCTTCGTTTGCAGCTGCACAGGGCAAAAGAGCAAGCATTTCTATCGGAAAGCTGGTGCGAAATCGGCCCCACGCCGATGTCCGCGACATCGCCGCCGCCGTGACAAGGAGAGGCGGTCACAGCATGGCAGCCACGATAACAATAATAATAATAATTATGCACTTGATAAAGCGACCTCAGAGAACTCAATCTCTCTCTAGGCGCTTTACATTTGCTGCAAAGGGAAATGCAATTGAATGGTAAGTAATATCATGCTTGATAAACAAACAAAATGAATAACATGGTTAGGGGTGACATGCACAGGGTCAGCATGCAAATGTGGTTAGTTGCAGGATGCACAGTGTCAGCACGCATAAGCACATGAAGGACGAATCACAGGGACCCACTAAATGCTGTCCTAAATAGGTGTGCTTTTAAATGTGGTCAGGTGAGGGGATGTTCTGACGCAGGTCGGGAGGGAGTTCCAGGCTTTGGGAGCATACGAACTAAATGCACGGTCTCCAAAGGATTTGAGGTTTGTACGAGGTTTTTGTCGACTGTTGGATTCCGAAAAGCAGGTGGTACGATGCTTGGCCTGATGGGGGAGTAGATCTGAGAGATAGGCTGGAGCCAAAGAATGAAGTGACCTAAAAGTGAGAGACAAAACCTTGAAGTCAATCCGTTGCTTGACTGGTAGCCAGCGCATGTCAGGTCACGATGGTAGGACGCACAGCCTGACGGCCATGAGGGAGGGGCAAAAACCATGGCAGCCACGAGAAAGGGGTGAAATGCATGGCGGCCACGAGGGAAGAGAATGACAGGAGCGATGACAATTGTATCAAACTCGCATTGCCACCAAAGCCGCCTGAGGCCACAAGCAAGGATGCTGGAATGCCTCACAGCATGAAGAAGCAAGAGGCCTAACAGAGAGAGAGAGAGAGAGAGAGAGAGAGAGAGAGAGAGAGAGAGAGAGAGAGAGAGAGAGAGAGAGAGAGAGAGAGAGAGAGAGAGAGAGAGAGAGAGAAAGAGAAAGGCTGTTGCAGGCTCTAACCTCGTCGAATTCGGGCTGGATGGTGACAGAGTGCACGCCGCTGTCGTGGAAGTAGTTCTTGATTCTTGACGATAGCCGCACATAGTCGTCCAGGTTGACGACGCTGAGGTGCAGCGAGGCCACGTGACGGGTGCCGGCCAGCTGCCACACGTGCAGCTCATGAACGGCTAGGACGCCTTCCATCTGCAGGGCCAGAGAGAGAACACTCACGTGCTAGTTAAGGCAGCAGCTGTGGCAGCCGACTACAGTGGCCGTGGCACGGAAAAGCACGAGCAAGCCGCTGAAGAAAAGCAGCAGGCCTCTAGAGCGGTGTATTATACTGCTGCACGTGAACTCGATCATTTGACTCATGTGCAAGCATCGGCCGGCTTTTGAGCGGTAGCCAGCAGGCAACGACACCATCTCTCCTGCCGCCAACTCTGCCGCCAAATCCTTTTTCAGCCGCCCTGCACTGCCACATCCATGCTGTTCATGTCCTCAGTTGTCCACGCGATCCATCTCTGCTCCAAGCTTTTTCGTTGTTGCTTGAGATGGAGTTAACTGGTGACCTCATACGCACGAAAAGCTGCTCAGCATTCGTGTAAGCTTTGCACTGGAGAACAATCTCCAGCCTATCATCCAGTTTGTCTATGTGGCTTTGCGTAGTTATACATAGAGATGGACACGCGCACATACAAGGTGCTCGTACAAGGTCTACTCTCACATGCAAGTGGCTTCAAGCAGTGCACAACGCCGCACTGGGCCAACTGGCTACAGGATTGGCATATCCCCGTGTCCTCCACTGTGAATCACCTTCCAAATAAAAAAAAAGTATGCACAAACCGGATATCTAGTGTTGTGGCTTGTTTCATGTGCAAGTGATCTAATTTGGTAAGTAATAATGAAAAGCTCGTGTAGCTCTACAGGAAAGCTAAATCTCTTTCCAGGTTTTCTACGTGAGCAGGGAAGGGGGCAGAAGCTTCTGTCGCCAATAGTCTTTAAGTCGAGAAATCGAACTGCTAGTTTATTGTCCATTGAGGACCTGAGGGCTCAAAGAGGTCGAAACTGATGCTGCAGTGTAGCTAGATATGGAGTCAAGCCGTGGTGCCAAGCTCCCGTGGGTCAGAGAAAAAAGGTTTTGCTACGTATTAGTTGATTAACAAGGAGTCATTGCAGCTTCATCAGCAAAGGAGACATTGGATTTCTTTTACATCTTGGATTTGTTAACTAGCTTAGCAGCCATAGTTATCCCCCCTGTTGCAAGTGCTTACTGGCTATTTCCGGTTGCCCAGCCAAAAGTGAATTTCAAGAGTCCAGCCTCGATAGAATCAGAGAGCTAGTTAAATCGTTAGCAAGCCACGGTGGTAGATAGCCCTTAATCTATGACAGGGATCGAACGTGATGGCTAGCTATCGAACGCCTCGTCTTAATGGAACTTTCAAACTTTGAGCAGTTATCAAATAAGACACATACACTTTAAACACACAATGACAGTGACGCTAAAGCCTCGATAATTAGACGAGGAAAGTAGCCCAGTCCAACTTCAGGCTCGGCAGCTCATGAGTAGAGTTCGTTTTTATCATCTTTTTGTCTAGGAAAATTGGCAATCCACGATCAAATGCCTGCAAGGCAAGCATTTGGTTTATCAGACGGTGCATATGAATCAGTCGGTTTGAATTTCACATAAAGCTGACAGATGAAGCTGACACGTAAAGCTGGTCATTGTGAGCATAGCAGTAATAATCTCATCCAGGTGGAAATCTACAGGTGACGGGTCTGCTATCTAGACATGCTCTGTCAATGCAAATAAGTATCATGCTTAGGACAGCACGCTAAAGTACACGATGGGGCACTTAGAGCCACCGGTCAGCAAGGCCTCCGGTTAGTAACGTGCACCACACGCAATCATGCACAGGTAAGCAAAGCAAAGCAAAGCACATACGACAAACAAGATAAAATCGCCGGGGCAAAGAGCAAGCTGAGCTGGGGTTAGGACTGCTATACTGCTAGCTAGGTAGGGATTTGACTTCTAAGGGCATGCCAGTGGTGAGAATGTCAGGCTTGTCAGGTAACTAGTGCACTCCAGGTTGCATTAAATCCTTTGGAGACCGTGCATTTAGTTCGTATGCTCCCAAAGCCTGGAACTCCCTCCCGACCTGCGTCAGAACATCCCCTCACCTGACCACATTTAAAAGCACACCTATTTAGGACAGCATTTAGTGGGTCCCTGTGATTCGTCCTTCATGTGCTTATGCGTGCTGACACTGTGCATGCTGCCACTAACCACATTTGCATGCTGACCCTGTGCATGTCACCCCTAACCATATTATTCATTGTGTTTGTTTTTCAAGCATGATTTTACTTACCATTCAATTGCATTTCCCTTTGCAGCAAATGTAAAGCGCCTAGAAAGAGATTGAGTTCTCTGAGGGCGCTTTATCAAGTGCATTATTATTATTATTAAAGGTGCTACTTGTGGGAAACTGACATCATGCAAATGTGAACTGATATCGAGCAATGGATTTCTGTTGCAATATTGCAGTTACTGATTATAATAATACTAGCAATAATAACAAAACATTTCTATAGTGCCCCAGGAAACTAAATCTTACTGGACACTTTATGCATGTTTTAGAAAAGAATTGATGAGTTTATAACATCCTTAAGGTGAGAGAGAAATTAAAAACAAATTCTCACCGGTGGTCTCGAGTAGCTGTGGGCACAGAAACTTGGCATATCGAAATCTTGTCACAAATCCAGCTCGTATTGATTACCGATCGAGGTCATGGCATTGTTCTCCTTGTTAATGCCGTGCCCACTTGTAGCCATGTGACAGGTCACTCGCTGGCCGTCGATGGCTACGTTAGTCATGACGGTGGGACAAAGAAGCTAAGTAACGATGCTAAACCCAACAGGGGCCAGACAAAGGACGATGGGAAAAACTGAACGGATGCAATGGGCTGCCTAGCGACCACCTTCAAATTGGGCACTGGTCAGATGGGCCGGGCAGGAGTCCGAAGGTCACACGTGGGTTTTATTGCAGCTCTGGCTCCACCCTAGGGTCTGCTCTAAAAAAAAAAAATAAGGAGGGCTATAATTGCCAGTCGAGCAGGTTGACGAAGGTGCACCTGGGTGTTGGGCCTCCACGATCGAGCCCTGATGGGACAGCTTGAGTCGGACCCGACGTCACTCTGCAGGATCCGACGTCACTCTGCAGGATCCTACGTCACTCTGCAGGATCCGACGTCACTCTGCAGGATCCGACGTCACTTTGCAGGATCCGACGTCACTCTGCAGGATCCTAAGTCACTCTGCAGGATCCTAAGTCACTCTGCAGGACCCGACGTCACTCTGCAGAACCCGACGTCACTCTGCAGGATCCTAAGTCACTCTGCAGGATCCTACGTCACTCTGCCTGTCGGTGGACCAACAGCAGCACAGCTGCGCTGCTGCACTGGGTGACTCTGCCCACCTTCTCGATCGTGTCCTTTATCTCGGCCGTGCTCACCGGCGTCGTCACTGCTTGCAGCAGAATGAGAGCTGACTGTTTCACTGCAAATAGAGCGAGCATGCAGCGCTTGCCCATACCAGGGTGACCGGGCAGCGGCAGCAGCTAGCGAGTGCTAGCTTCATCCGGGGTAGCGACCTTCGCAAGGGCACACAGGAAACTCGTCTGCGAAGCCGGAGCCGTTGCAACGGAGCGAGCTCAGACCGTGGCTGCGCGAAGCCGGAGCTCGGGCCGCTCTCACAGCAGCTGCGACTGCGAGCGCTGGCCTGGCGTTCACTCACGCAAGGGGACCGTGGTGGCCACGAGGATTGCGATGAGAACGAGGCTGAAAGAGACAAGAACCACCTTCGAGCTAAGCGTCAGGAGCCGCCCCTTGCAGTGGCAGCAGCTCGATCTCGAGCAAGCTGTCACTGGTGGGCGGCTGAAGCTCATCTCGGGCACTCTCGGAGGCACTGCAAGGCCCCCCCCTGCTGCAAGACCTTCCCTCTCTCCTCCGGTTCGAGGGTAGCATGCGATGCTCCACGGGTAGCCGGCCGGCAGCTCTCGTGCGTCGCGTCGCGCGGCAGAGCAGCCCTGCCCTCGTCCAGGTTCCCAGGCGGCCGGCACGGCACGCCGCCGACACGCCGTCCTGGGGGGCAGAAGGTGAGCCACCTACTCACCTCAGAGCCGGATCGATGTAGGGCTTCCAGTTGATGTGACTCTCACCATCCGGCACGTACATGATGAGCAGGGCGCTGATCATGACGACGACGGATCCCAGGGCATCGCCGAGCACGTGCAAGAACATGCCTCGAAGATTGAGCTGCTCCGACGACTTATGACGATTGTCTAACAACGAAGCGACCGGGATTGACCGAGATTATGATCTGGAGCGGCAGAGCTGCCTGCTCGAGAGCTCGAGACCAGAGTGGCCATCACCAGGGCGTGGGCACTGCAGCTCTCGGCTCGGCCAGCTTTTACGGCGCCAGGCGTCTACAAGCAAGTCCGTCAAAGCAAGTGCAAAGCACACACGCGGAAACAAACACACACACACACACACACACACACACACACACACACACACGCACGGCCGAAGCACTCAACATTTGCCCCCCAGCCTGTAAAGATGCAAAAGTCTGCATACTTAGGGGACACAAATTAATTCAAATTTGCCTAGTTGGGGAGGGGAATGGTACTGCAGCCAAGCTGGTCCGTGCATTCGTGACGTCTCGACTCGGCTTCTGCGACTCACCGCTCGCGGGTTTTCCTGCAATGCTTCCTTGCGATGCTGGTTCGCAACTCTGCCCCACTAGTCTCGTTTGCAGTGAACGCTGCTGCCACGATATATCACTGCTCAGCAACTTTCTTCTTCCTTGTAGTAAAGCATAGGACCAGATGGCAGGAGCGCAGAGAGAGATAGAGAGATAGAGAGAGAGAGAGAGAGAGAGAGAGAGAGAGAGAGAGAGAGAGAGAGAGAGAGAGAGAGAGAGAGAGAGAGAGAGAGAGAGAGAGAGAGAGAGAGAGAGAGAGAGAGAGAGAGAGAGAGAGAGAGAGAGAGAGAGAGAGAGAGAGAGAGAGAGAGAGAGAGAGAGAGAGAGAGATAGAGAGAGAGAGAGAGAGAGAGAGAGAGAGAGAGAGAGAGAGAGAGAGAGAGAGAGAGAGAGAGAGAGAGAGAGAGAGAGAGAGAGAGAGAGAGAGAGAGAGAGAGAGAGAGAGAGAGAGAGAGAGAGAGAGAGAGAGAGAGAGAGAGAGAGAGAGAGAGAGAGAGAGAGAGAGAGAGAGTAGACATCAAGAAAGTAGCTTACAGAGAGGCAGCCATTCAGTCCCGCGCATGCACACGAGGTCTCTAGCTATTCATCGTGCTACAGCCGTGATGGTGCACTAGGTAACGTGGTTGCTTTTTACAACCTCGGTCCGAAATCTTGGGTTCGAATCCTGTGGTGGGCGATCCTTTATTGTCGCTGCAAGCGATGCTGACAGCCGTATAGACTCTTCTGTCGCTTTAAAAAGAGGCTGTGAAATAAGCTATTATTTGTTTTCACCATGCTGGTGAGCCCGTGAGGCTCAACATGCGCTGCGCACCTTTCTTGCTACGATCGATGCTCCTCGTCATCACCGTGTCTCCGCTGCCGCGGGCTGACGGCGGCTGTCCAGTTCCTGGCCGATCGGTGCACAGCTGCCGGTTGCTTGCGCTGTTGCTGATTTCGTCCAGCGACTTTTCTGCAATGCCGACTCGCCGTGCCAGGTATAAGCTGGCAAATGAGGCAAGCACAGAGGCAGCGAGAGCAGCTGCAATAGGAACAATAGGAAACATCTGACACAGTGATGGCAGCACAAGCAGCAGCAGCAGCAGCAGTAGCAGAGGCTGCAGAGTGTTAGAGTGTATTATTGCATGGCCAGCGGCTACTAATGGCTTTTAATCTTGCAGACTCTTACGGCAGGGAAGTGGCATCTCACCTTCAATGGCGCTGCCACCCCAAGGGTTCTGGCTAACCTCGCCCTCATCCCTCAATTCATTCTCTACGACGATTGCCACACTATTGCCGTGCTGCTGCTGTTGTGATAGCGTGGCTTCAACTGCTTCATCCGGAGGCGTGGCTGGCTGTCCTATCAGTTTCTTGTAGCTGTGCCCTCTGTGACAGCCGTGAGGGTGATCTTCATGAAAGTAACCTCTATGAGAGCGACCTCTGTGAGAGTGACCTTCTCCATGAGAGTGACCTTCTCCGTGAGAGTGACCTTCTCCGTGAGTGTGACCTTCTCCGTGAGTGTGACCTTCTCCGTGAGAGTGACCTTCTCCGTGAGTGTGACCTTCTCCGTGAGTGTGACCTTCTCCGTGAGAGTGACCTCCGTGAGAGTGACCATGAGCTACATCAGGAAAAAGGAAGTGCACACATGTCAAGCAAGCAATAAAGTCGAAGAAAAGTAAGGGTCAGACTCCCAGATGTATATGGGCTGCCAGCAGCAGCAACAGCAGCAACAGCAGCAGCTGCAGAAGCAGCTGCAAAAGAGGTAGCAGCAGTAGCAACGGCAGTTGCAGCAGCATAAGCACCAGCAGGTCGGCAGTGGCTGCAGCGTAGGCAGCAGCAGCAGCAGCAGGCGGCGGCAGGCCGCCTCTGGGCAGCAACTCACGGAGGCCGTGGAAGATGAGCATTCCCACAATGCTGAGCACAAGGCCGACGGAGCTGACGATGAGCAGAAGCATCGTGCTGCGAATTTCTTCCGGCTTGATGAGCCGCTTCACCGAGTCGGCAAGGATGGAGAAGCACAGAGCCAGCAGGAAGATAGCGTTGACGAGCGCTCCCAGCACCTCGGCACGAACCCAGCCGAACGTGCTCTTTCGCGAGTCCATCTTGGATATCTGCGAAACGTCCCGAAGCGAAGCGATTGCTCGACAAACGAGTGAGCATACCGCTTGCTGCCATGGCGTGTTATGAACTTGCTGGGCAGCATGCAGTCTGCTCTCAGTGCCTGCTTGTGTCGATCACGATCTAAAGTATCGACTACTATAATCGACTTCTATAGTCTTCAAATCTCGCCAAGAATCCGTCTGCAAACCTGGAAGCGCATTTTGTGATTCACTGGCCTTTGCTGATCAATGTGGAGGACAGCGAATTTGTTTACACAAATGCTATTGGTTACAGATTAAAAGTGCACTGAAACACAACTTGAGTTATAAGGGAATTGATAGAGGTAAAAAGTTGCAGAAAATAGACAAATACGCAGTGCCAAGTTTCATTAAAGAAAACTGTTTGACTTTCTCCCTTTCTCTCTTCAGGTAGCCGCACAAGAAAATTAACGCTGGCAAGCATGATCTGTTTTTATAGAAATTAATTAAAATCAAAGCAAGAGAAAAATGGGCGGAATATAATCGTATCTAACGCTAGTGCAGGCACCGACGCGAGAGACTAACTACAGAGGAAGCAAAAAGGTGACTCGGATGCATCGCTTTAGACGCTCGACCTAAACGCAACGCTAATCAAATACAGCAGCAGCAATAGACCTAGGAAGAAGCTCATACCGGACTTCAGGTTGGGCTAGAAATAAATGCTATAGATTTAAAAGGGCTTCGAATTAGAACAAGATGTTTTTACAATACTTCTATATACCTAATATAATTAATACTTATATGGTACTTTCCAGCCTCGAAAATACAATAATGATATCCACTGGCTTTCGCTACACGCGGCTGGTTAGGGAACAGCAATCATTATTGACCAGTGGGTGGATCTCACAACATTCCCAATAAATTTGCATGAAATGTTCTTCAAAAGTAAGTCTTGGTTGCGAGCGAGTAAACCTGATGGGATACACACTCTCACATAACTACAGCTACATTCCTCCCTCCTTATGCCTTACACAGATGCATGCAAGTAAGAAATAAAAGAATAGCATGCATAATATAAAATTACTTACGGCAGTATAGCCCCACCCCTAGGTCACTTCCGACCGTGGCAGACAATCGGTGAATCGATTACTCGCGGCCACGAGGTGTTGTCGGCACGACCCTTTCACCATTTCGTGGCCGGGCACTCCTTGCCCGCCGTAAAAATTCCAACTGTTCATCTGGCTGTCCGTCCACCATTGGCAGTCGCGTCTCTACCATCTCCGCCTTCTCTGTCACCAGCTGAACCGGCTCCGTCCCCCAACTACCCCCCCCATGATGCCGCCATCGGGCGGTGCGGCCTGCACACCCACCGGGCTGGCCGCCTGTATTGGCACCTCCGGCTCCACTTCGGGCGCCGGAGGTCTGCTCCGCCACCGCAGCTGATTCCACAGCTCCCTCGGTTTTAACCAGCTACCTAGGATGCGGTCCCATAATCGCCGCTTCCTCCTCCGATGGCATCGAGTGGGATAGCCGTGCGAGCTGGGTCGAGCTGCCGACCTATGGTGCTGATTGACAAGGCGAGACATCGTAGCTTACGCCGAGCCTTAGTTGTTTTGCCTCTGAGGAAGTCGAGAGCGCCGGGGAACCGACGGCTGCACAAGTTTCGGGTCGCCCCTAGTCACGCTTGGGGACTATGTGGTTAATTGACGTTCATTCAGTGGGGGAGGGATGTTGTGTGCGCCTGCTGCTTCTGCTATTGCAATTAGGGCAGCAGTATCGGCCACTAATGTAAGCCCCACCTGCAACAGGTGGGTTCGGTTGGCAGCTTCAGGTCATTCATAAAGTTCAGCACCGGCTCACCGTCCTGCAGGACACGGCCTTCAAAGTTGAGGAGGTACTCACCACGGCCCTCCTCAGGCGAGAACGCCTCCTCTAATGCTTCCTTTACTTCTTTTTTCGTTCGCTTCCCGCTTTCCAGCTCGAGATATACGAGGAGTGCATCGCCCGCTACGAACGCTTGTATCTTCCTCGTACAAGATGCCTCGTCCCAGCCATTTGCCGACGCACAGGCATCAAAGCGTTCAATCCAGAGGTCGAGCAGCGATCAACCGTCGTACACCGGTGGCATCATTGTGGCAACCATTCTTTGCTACCAATTGTTGTATTCGTGTGGCTCTGGCGGCGGCAGCAGTGCTAGTGGAGTCTCAGGGAGACACAGCACGGACGTGAGCGTTGAACGAGACTCGATCTTTATTTCCTCAGTGGGTACATATACGAGCTGGCTGACTCACTACAGATAGGGGAGTACGTCTGAAGTGGTTCTCATGCTTAGATCGAAACCAAGTCAATTGCTCAACCACCTGTTGCATGTGGGGCGTACATTATTGGCCGATGCTGCTGCACTAATTGCAATAGCGGAAGCAGCCGGCGGACGCAGCACCTTTCCTGCTCGAGCCGAAAGCGCCGGACCTCAAACACGGCCTCGTCGGCGGCCAAGAGGGCGCACGGCCAAATGAACTTTCGGCGGCGCAACAGCTCGAAGTCGTCGTTTATGGCCGCCGGCTGTTCCGTGTAAAAGCTTAAGGCAAAACCCCCTAGAAAGCAGACCGTGACTCACGCGACTCACGTGACTCACGTGACACACTTAAGCCGCGTGTCTATTGATGTATTCGGAGCCACCGCCAGCTCGAAAGAAATCAACCAGGACAGAAGTCTTCGCGCCGACATGCATTGGCTCCCAGTCAAGCAACCTCGACTTCAAGGTTCTGTCACTCACTTTTAGGTCCCTTCATTCTTTGGCTCCAACCTATCTACCAGATATAATCGCCTAGCAGGCTAAGAATCGTGCCACCCACTTTTCTGAATCAAACTGTTTACCTATACCTCGTAAAAACCTCAAATGTTTTGGAGACCGTGCCGTTAGTTGGTATGCTCCCAAAGCCTGGAACTCCTGACTTGCGTCACATCTACTGGCTTGTCCACATTTAAAAAGAAACTAATAAAAACGCATATATTTATCATAGCATTTAGTATGTCCCTGTGATTCGTCCTTTATGTATTTATGTGTGCTGACACCGTGCATGCTACTACTAACCATGCTTGCATGCTTACCCTGTGCATGTCAGCCCCAACATTATGTTATTTTGTTGTTTATTGAGCATGCTTCCATTAACCGTTTGATCGTGCTTCCTTGGCAGCAAATGTAAAGCGCCTAGAAAGAGATTAAGTTCTCTGAGAGCGCAATATCAAATGTATTATTATTATTGTGACCGAGTTCACGGGTGCTAGCCTTATTAACACCTATTCTCACTAGGCCCACCTACTATCTATGTCCGTTCTGGGTCGTTACTCGGGCCCTCCGGCAACCGGGGTTCACGGGTGATCGACCGGGTACACAAAACTTTACATAATACGCACGCATGCGCTATACAAGGGCTAAATGCGCTAAACAAGTCTACAGGGGAAGGTCCTATACAAAGTAAACTACAGGGCCGCGGGATGACACCGAAAGCGCAAACGAACGTGCTAGTGCTCAGTCGGCTTCCACAGTCGCACCGTCGCAGAGCTCCGTACCACCGGTACAAACGTACGCCGCCCAAGACCCGGCTAGCTGAGTACTCTGGGATAGACGGAGCAGACGTCCACAACCGTCGAGAGCTTCCCCCGAAAGAGAGCGAACACGCTGTCTCAAGTTCCAGTCCTCGGGCCTCTGGGAGCTGACCCCGAGCTTTGCTGTTCCGGGGCATGGCGACGCCCAGCCCGACATATCGAGTGTCAGTGGCTCCGCCTACTCTAGGATACATTATTATAGTTAAAAGTCTGACGCGGCCTCTAAATACCTCACTCTTGTCCTGTCTCGCCGGTCTCCCGATCGTGAGTTCTCATAAATTCAACCGTTCCCTGCTACCAATTGTTGTATATGTAGGTGCACGCGTCTTGCTAAATTGCACACAACTTGAAGCATTCGTACGCAACCGTACTCTGCAACGTGTAATTATTAACTGGCGTGCAGACATTAAATTGAACAGGAACTCCAGTCGTCCGCGTCTCAGAAAAGCTTCGCTCCGATTGGCTAACGTCTTGGCCCCCCTAGCGGCCGGAACGCTTCGCTCTAAGGTACGCACTCTCGCATAGCGATCGCTAAAGCATAAAGCGATCGCTAAAGTGATTGCACGCTCAGCTTCTTGGAGCCTCGCTAAGCTCGGTCTAGGCTTCATGGAAGCTTCAGTCAGCTATCGCCCAAGTGCGCTCTGTTCTCTATCCCGTCCCTATATTTTCCCTCTCTCTCTCTCTCTCTCTCTCTCTCTCTCTCTCTCTCTCTCTCTCTCTCCCCCTCTCTCTCTCTCTCGCTCTCTCTTTCAGTCTCTTATCTCTCACTCTGCTTCTATAGGCTCCCATAAGCTTCTATAGTGGGCTAAAGTTGGGCCCCAGCCAGCACGGCAGAAAGACGATCTGCGGTGAGCCAAGAGTAGTTCAATAGTTGGCCTCGACGAACTGGCTCATGGTATCGAACGTACGGGTATTGCCTGACCGTGGATAGAGAAGCTTTGTCGTCTGCTTGCTGAATGCACGCGTGCAAGCAATACAATCAGGCGCCGATACGCTCCGCGAACGAGCCTCCACTTCTATTGCATATCTTGGTGGGTTGGGCTAGGGCGCGTAATTAGGCGTAAAAAACTAGCGAGTGCTCTAAAGCCCGGCGCTCTAAAGCCCAGGAGTCGGTTCTCAGCTCAAAATAGTTAGTGCTGCAGGGCGGAGCTGAATTTCGGTCAAGCATTCGTCGAGGTCTCGTTGTAGCCTCAGCTTTTTCTCTGCACGACCTTTGCACTTTGCTTGAAACTGCGAACTTGCACAAGCCGTCATACAAAGCCTCGCTTGGAGGACCTCGACTGCAATGTTCGAGGGGGTCCGGCCCTCGCGCCGGCTGGTCCGTGGTGGCCGGCGGGGTCGCCCTGAAGCGTGTTGCGCTGCGAACTGCGCTGCCGTGGCCGTGTGCGCGGCGAGTGGGAGCGGGAGCGGGAGCGGGGCTGGAGCCAGCGGCTCACCCGGACTGCGGCCAGGCCCACGGCATGGGCCATGACGTCGGTCAGCATGTGGAACGAGTCGGCGACGAGCGCGATCGAGCCGGTGACGTTGCCCACCACGATCTCGACGACGAAGAACGACATTGTCAGCACGATCATGATGGAAATCCTCGCCACCTTTCCGAATTTCGGTTTCGGTCGCTCCATTTCGCTCTGAAGCCAAGACAGGCGGCTGCAGCTAGCGGGCAGAGAAAGAGAGAGAGAGAGAGAGAGAGAGAGAGAGAGAGAGAGAGAGAGAGAGAGAGAGAGAGAGAGAGAGAGAGAGAGAGAGAGAGAGAGAGAGAGAGAGAGAGAGAGAGAGAGAGCGAGATAGACAGACAGGCAGAAAGTGTGAGAGAGAGAGAGAGAGAGTGAGAGCGGGAGAGAGAGAAGCGGCAGGGAGCAATCCCCCTCGGGTTTGCAGCCTCCGCCGGCGGAGGAAAGAGCTCTCGGTAAAAGACTCGACCGCGAGTCGCGAAGATATGAGCACGGCTTTCTCTAAAGCAGTTCAAAGGTTAGCAGTTGCGCAATGGTTAGCAAAGCTTAGCTGAGTCAGCAGCAACCTCTTTGGAGGCGGGGCAGCTTTTGGGGCTATCGACCCATTGGCAGGAGGCAACGCAGAATTTCCTGCGGAAGTACTCAAACCCACGACCCGGCTCGCTATTCGAAAGTGCCTTCCCGCTAGGCTGAGACCTTGGCTAGTTATTAGGCCAAGTTGCAATAAACGATGCGCCATTCGCACTACTGACGGTGGCCCGTGCACGACTTCACGCAGCCGGAGCTGCTACTGCTGCTGCCTCCATGCGTTACCTTCATCTCCAGCCTGCACATTGCAGATGTAACAATCGCCTGCCGAAAAGCCGATAGCAGCAGCACTCCGGGGAGAGAGAGAGAGAGAGAGAGAGAGAGAGAGAGAGAGTGAGAGAGAGAGAGAGAGAGAGAGAGAGAGAGAGAGAGAGAGAGAGAGAGAGAGAGAGAGAGAGAGAGAGAGAGAGAGAGAGAGAGAGAGAGAGAGAGAGAGAGAGAGAGAGAGAGAGAGAGAGAGAGAGGTTACTCGGTCTCTGTTGTTTGAGCTCTTCTCAACAATACGAGAGGCTATGGACAGACATTTAAGCCTTGTTGCTTTGAACCCACTGAGCCGGCAATGTCTCGAGAGACACTGTGCGGCTCAACATTCGGTACCTGCTGGTGGACACCGATAGCACAGGGACAGCTGACAGGCGATACATCGGCCGCGATACGAGCCGCTGCTTTTAGTGAGTTTAATAGGGGTGCCAAGCGTGTACTTGTAGCGCGGACATAGCCAAGTAATAAGAATAAAAACAATAATAAATTTGTGTAACGCCCTCAGAAAACTGAATCTCTTCGTAGGTACTTTACAGATGCTATACAGAAAGTAGGGCGGATCTAGCCAAGTAGAACCCTGCGAGGGAACCCACTAGTTAACTGGAAGCAGTCCAGAACCTGGATAATCTGACAGCTGGAGAGGAGAAGATCTACTCAGGTTTGAATGGAGCTTCTGGCAGGCGACACGGTCGGAATGTGGACCTACTAATACCCTATTTTAACGAAGGCGCGAGGCTGGTAGGCCGCCGGCGAAGGGATCAGCCGTCAGCCGAGGTTTTGGAGCGAATTAACAAAAGGAATAAACACAAGAATGGACATCAAGAGCCGAATCTGAGAGAAAAACAACTGCGCCCGAGTTCAGGAGTTGAGATAGGAGAGAGTAAAAGGAAGAACATTGATAGAGCTCGGGGCTGCAGCTTCATTAGCTCAAGCAAGATACTCAAGCTTCGAGAGCAGACGAGAGCTCAAAACTATGGCGACAAGCAGCCAGATATAGATGGAAGTATCATGCAGGCAAGTCTTGCTTTCGTTGCTCCAAGTAGCAACAGGTCCTTAGTTGAAGCTTCAGCTCTTTCTGAACGCAGCATTTCTGGCGGCCACCTCTCCAAGCCGTCCAAGCTTGACTAGCTTGACCGAATGATTCGCTTTCGCGAGCGGAAATAGCGAACGACCCGTAACTCGAACAACAGTAGCCAAATTGAGAGGCACAGCTGTTTAAGGGAATATGGGCCATGACTTCTTCTGATTAGCGATCATGGAAACTGACTCCCGCGATATCAATGCCCATCGATGCAACTCGATCAAGTGAATGCGGCTCTCAACGAGCGAGTTCCGGGCGGATGGTTCGACAATGATCTTGTGTGAGTGTGGTTTTGTGTTGTGACTGCAAGTAGCTACCCAGAGTTGTAGCACGTGTGGCTTCTATCTTTCATTCATCGTTTAGGTCCCTTCATTCTATGGCAGCAGCCTACCTATCCTCAGCCTACCTACCACCCCCCCGTCAGGCTAAGCATCGTGCCACCCGCTTTTCGGAATCTAACCGTTTACCTATAACTCGTACAAACCTCAAATCCTTTGCAGATCGTGCCTTTAGTTCGCATGCTCCCAAAGCCTAGAACTCAATCGCGACTGGCGTCACAACATCCCCCGACTTGACCAAATTTAAAAAGAAATTAAAAACGCATCTATTTATGACAGCATTTAGTGGGTCCTTTTGATTCGTCCTTTATGTGCTTCTCAGTGCTGAAACTGTTGCATGCCGCCACTAACCACAGTTGCATGCTGACCCTGTGCATGACACCCCTAACCATGTTATGTTATTCATGTTGTTTATCAAGCATGATACCACTTTCATTTGAACATGTTTCCTTTGCAGCAAATGTTAAGCGACCAGAGAGAGATTGAGTTCTCTAAGAGCACTTTATCAAGTGTATTATTATTATTATTATTATACCTTTCATTAGACGTCTACGTTAGCTCCACAGTCAAGTCTGCCTACTTTCAGCTACATAACATTGGTAAAGTTTCTGCTTGTTTAGATGGGGCTACCACACATACATTGGTTCATGCATTTGTGACATCCCGTCTTGACTTCTGTAATTCACTGCTTGCTGGTTACCGGCCTGTGTACTCAGGCGCTTACAGCTGGTGCAGAACTCTGCAGCTAGGCTTGTCTGTCGTCAGCGTCGCAGTTGCCACATCTAACCACTACTCGCCGACCTGCACTGGCTTCCAGTCAAGCAACGCATCGACTTCAAGGTTTTGTCACTCAATTTTAGGTCCCTTCATTCTTTGGCCCCAGCTCACCTACCAGATCTACTCCACCCGCGGGGTAAGCATCGTACCACCCACTTTTTGGAAACTAGCTGTTTACCCATACCTCACACAAATCTCGAATCCCTTGGAGACCGTGCCTTTAGTTCGTATGCTCCGAAAGCCTGGAACTCACCTGACTTGCATCGCGACATCTCCTGACTTGTCTACATTTAAGTAAACTAAAAATGCGTCGATTTATCACAGCATGTTGTGGGTCCCTGTGATTCGTCCTTCATGTGCTTATGAGTACTGACACTGTTGCATACTGCCACTAACCATACTTGCATGCTGACCCTATGCATGTCACCCCTAACCATGTAAATCTTGCTACTTATTGAGCATGCTACCACTAACCATTCGATCGTGCTCACTTTGTAGCGAATTCAGTGCCTAAAAGAGACGAGTTCTCCGAGGGCGCTATATCAAATGTATCATTATCAGTCTTGATCCAAGCGCAATAAGCTCTGCGGTCGGCATGGATGTCGATTAGCATATCGATAGCTTAGAGCTGGCCATGCCGAGGCTCTTATCGATTGATATCTTACAGATATCTGATTGATTATCTTGTATTATTGATATCTTATCGATGCTCTTATTTGGTCGCGACGCTTTTTGTTCACGCGCTGGTGAGATGCGACGTGTGCGTTCAAAAAGCTTCAGCTGTAGCGGCCAGAGTAGCGCTCGCGGCTGAGATGTGGACTTTCTTGTCCTCGCTCAGTCAGCACAAGTCGGCACCCACGAGGCTCACCGCGCTAATGCTCGGGAGTGGACTACGATTTCAGAAGGCACTTCCGTATCGGAAGGAATTTTCTCGCGTGCATGCAAGCTAAATTCGAGTTTCTGGCATGCTCAGCTTCGAGCGACAGCTGGGCACTGCTATCTGTGTGCAGGCTTTCCTCTGAGGCAGCTGGGCATTGCCCGTAACACTGTAGCCCTCGCGCTTTCTGTTGACGAATCGAATGCTTAGTGCTCGTTTATCTTGGCGCTTCTTCAAATGTTCAAGTTGGCAATCGGGCAACCTATCGGCCTGAAGGCCGAGCGCACGTTTGGATTGGCGGTTCTCTTTATGATTCGCTTGAAGGGCCGCTCTCGATGCTCTGAAGCGATATTGCTGCCGACGAATGTTGCTGGCCCAAGTCGACCTAATCGAGAAATTGTTCAATTATGCTCCTCTGAAGAAAGCCTGAACATCGACATGTGTCTGCGTCGTGATGACCTCCCCAAGTCTGAAAGCTGTGCTGTTGTTCGATATGGTTTTCTTTTTATCAATGGTTTGTATTACAATATTAAATATTTGACTGGAAGTCTTCGTCTGTAGCATAAACAATCCCAGGTGCAGAGTGCACGATCGTCTGCATCACTCTGCCTAGTTTTGTAATAACCACATCGACCCGGAGCAAAATGCTTCCCGTTGGCTAAAGCCTGAGTTACCACCAAATGTGCAGCTGCTGTGCAACGTTGGATGCATTGTGTATGTGCTGGAGAATCTCACCGAGTGCCGGCTTTTATGCTTCAGTTTTTAGTATCTTCGGCTGACTTTCTCTGTAAACACTAAAAGACGTTTAGGCGTTACAGATTTCTCCATCATTTATAGCTGGGATCTGCCTCGGCCAGCGATTTTTACCTGCTCGCTCAGCGAGGTTGCAGAGGCTCCTGAGAATTCAGTTACCGACGATTGAAATTTAACGACGGCCTAAGCCGCAGGAAATATCCAAGAGTTGGTTAAAGGGAGGCAGAACCTTCTAAATGCAGGGATAACCTTGAGTTCGCCTAAGCCAATCAATCGCAGTAGGCCATCGGCCAGTCAATTAAATTTTTGTTTAGGTTTACAAAAATCCCAGGTCTAAAATAAACGATGTGACTAAACAGCACCAACGAGGGGCTACAGTTTTGTGAAATTCTCGGGAGTTCATCGAATCAGTAGGTGCTTTGCCAGCTTTGAAAAAAATATTGAATTTTAAGTGATTCTTAACATGTACGTGTATAGTGTATATAAATAGCAGATGCACATGCACGTGAGACGCTAGAAATGTTTATCTGCTCAGTTTATGGCCGCCATCTCATGAAACCAAAACCAACTCAAACCAAAGCGTCGAAGAATAATAAATAATAGATCACAAATAAATAATACTAAAAGCTGAAAGTAGGTAGACTTGATTGCTTCTACTGAAAAATCCTTTTGAGACAAGACATTAAGATTCTGAGTAAATGCAAACGGAAGCGCGCTGGCCTAGCCCATTTTTGAGGGCATACCTCCCAGTTTCTGAAGGATATTTTGTTTGCCTCTTACTAATATGCTTATTTGATGGTTTTAAAATTTGAGAGTTTGTTTGCAAAGTTTGCTGTCATCCGAGCGCGAATTTCAGCTTGACATGCTGCAAGAAAGTTGAGAGTTCGGGATTGTTTAAAGGCAGAGAGGGATTAAAGCACAGGTACAGCCACATTAAAGCACAGGTACCTTTCATGTGCATAGAAATGAAAGCCTAAATTGAGCCAGGCACTGAAATCGGCAAAATTGAGGGAATGCGTTGTGGATTAAAAGAAGTTGACCTAATAAAGATCCGTGAAGTACGTCATACTATAGCCGCTTACCGGGTTGGCCGCTGACACAGTTGTTCTGAAATCCTTCGATGAGATAAAGTAACGGTCAGCTGATCAAATAGGCCTCATTTACACAGCGTCGAAAAGAACCTTAGCTGGTATCGCTACCACTTGGCGTGGGCAATAAAGGATTGCCAGCTGCTTTACTCAAGTTAGAGACCCGGATTGTGAAGGGCAAGGTCCAATTGCATCTGGGCTTAAAGCCAGGGGTAATTGGACCTAAATCATTATAGTGCGTTGCTCTTGCTGACCGTGTCAGATGATAGACACCCAAGAAAGACTTGGGCGATCAATCTTATGACCACTGCCGCAAGACTCTGCAGAAATCGCAGAGACACTACTATATTACACCATTCCTGAGAAGTTCGTTGAACACCTGGAGCCGTTGAACACCAGAGCATTGCTGACTTTGTGGAGGGATTAGCTCTCAAAACCAGACTGGAACTTGCTACGTTTGAGGTTTTGATGTAAGGGTTTAGCAGTTGTCTGCCACAGCTATCTCTCGTGTCTTTTATAGGAGTAGCAATAGTGGAACTGTGTAAAAGCTGCTGAATTCTGCGATCTCTTGTTGACTTCCAAATGATTTGTATTCCATAGGCGTTTTTGAAGGGTGGAGGGACAGGACCTAAGGCTACGGACAAATTTATTACGTTCGTAATGCCCGATGCGAACTTCTGCATATTAAAAAGAAAGCAATGGGAACGGCTGAGTGTGGGTTTGACTGACTAGTAGACTTAAAAGATTGTGAAATGAACTTTTAAGTTGACGAATGGAAAGCAGCTTAAAGATGGGCATTGGAATTAAGCAGGAAACGGCAGGTGGGCAGTCCAGTAGGGATGTTGCCATGGAAATACGCTCTCTGATCCTATCTTTCTTGCTGACAAAGTAGCTAGCAAAACGATCAGCCGGATCGCTGTAGCGAACAATAGGTAAATAGAGGACAATAGGACTATAGTGAACAATAGTCTGACCTCGATAGCAGCTAAAGAGATGATGGATAGTCGCCGGGCTGGTTTGGCCCAGTAGTTAAGGTGCTCGCCCTGACCAAGGTCTGGCTGAGTTCGTAGGCTCGAGACTCGTGGCATAAGTGAAGTGTCTGAGTAGAGATTAAGCTCTCATAGGGCGTTACACAAATGAATTTCATATATATATATATATATATATACATATATGCATATATACATTTATATACATATATATATTTATACATTTATATATAAATAAATATATACATTTATATACATATATATTTCATATATATACATACATATATATATATATATATATATATATATATATATATATATGTATGTATATATACATACACACACACACACACACACACACACACATATATATATATATATATATATATATAATACGCATGCTTTGCTATGTATATGCACCTATAAAATCGCGAAGCCTTTGTTTAAATAAATAAATAAATAAATATATATTTATATATCTATATTTACACGAAGGTGAATAGGTGCCACCACCAGCGAGGCTATCCCATCAGTTGATTGGCTCGTTCTTCATCTAACAGCACTGAAAACATGTGCACGCGGTGTTTTAATATTTTTCATTATCATAACTACGGTATGCATGCACTAATGGGTACTCAAATCAATAGGAGGTCGGACCACCCCTCTTCTTTTTAACTTCCTGTAATCGCCTGGGCATTGATCCAGTCAGCTTTCGGCAAACATCCGGAGTAATGCAGTCCCACAGTTTCTTAAGCCGACCAAAAAGCTGCTCGGGGGAAGACGAGATGCTGTTCTCAGCTCTAAGTGAGCGTTCCAACCTGTCCCAAAGATGGGTTGAAAACGGGAGATTGGCTTGACCAACTAAGGATACGGACACCTGAATCAGCGAATAACTGCTTCGTTGCCCCTGCAGTATGCTTGGGATCATTATCCATTTGCCAAACGTAGTCCTCTCCCACAAGAGTTCGGGCACAGGGCATGCCAACATTTTTGACGATGTCCATTCCAACACATTCCGGTCCATAATCCCGTTGATTTGGTGTAGACTTCCTACGCCGGAAGCCGAAAAACCAGACCAAACGAGCAAACTTCCACTTCCGTACTTGAGCGCAGACTAAAAGCAGTCCGGGTGCCGTACTCTTCAACTTTTCTTCGACTGACGAAATTCCTTCGCTCGCCATCCCGTGAGCCATGAATTTACTTTCATCGGTCCATCGAATACGGCTCCAGTCAGCAGCTGTAAAGTAGGCGTGGCCAAAGGCCCGCTGCAGACGGCATTTCCTTTGTCGTGCGTTAATTGACGGCTTCCGTTTACAGACTCTTCTGTAAATTCCGTGCTCCGAATGTCTTCTACGAATCGTATCATCACTTACGGGCCTGCTGCTGGTGGTCTCTTCCAAGGTCCTGGAGAGAGAGAGAGTTTGAAGTGTTGCCTTCCTTCAACCCAGTGCAGTCAGTTTTAGCAGCCGATCGTCCCTTTTTGTCGTCGAACGTTGGCGACCGGAGCGCGGTAAGCCGTCCGTGCTGCCAACCTCAAGATGCTTGTTCAGGTTATACCTGACAGATCCCTCGCTTATGCCAAGCTTCCGTGCCACCTTCACGTTGCCAAGACCCACCTTGTGATAGGCGCCGATTTGGCCTTTCATTTCACTATTTAGCTCCTTTGTCTTTCCCGTAGCAAATAAGCACCGTATAAGCTCCATGCAAGTGGCGCGGCCAGGAAGAGCGAAAATAACTCTCCTGCAGCGTACCAGTGCATGCGCAGAAAACTCGCTGGCCGTATGGATTGCAAGTAAGATAATTGAACTACAAGTCAAAACTTGGGTTTCGCTATTTTTCAAGGTAAGATATCGTTCGAGGCCGCCGCCGTGGTGTTTTTGTTTCTAACAGTTATGATAAATACGGCAGTCGATAACGAGGCCATTGTTAATGTTATCAATCGGGTTTACGTAAAAGCCAGCCCACACTGGTGGGGAACCTCCGAGAGTGAATAGTTACTAAGTAGGCGGTGACTCATGGACCTCTTAAATACTTTTGCGTGTGAGTATATATATATATATATATATATATATATATATATATATATATATATATATATATATATATATATATATATATATATATATATATATATATATATATATATATATATATATATATATATATATATATATACTGACCAAACAGATAGTTTCAGGTTTGATGGTTAAGCTTAGGATCAAGGATTTAAGGTTTAGTAGTTCTGTATCCCCGTCTGTACTCCACAAAGCCACAACGACTATGTGGGTATTACACAAGAGAGTTTTGCATAGCGAACTCACAGCCTTAGCAGCTTTTGGTACGCATTCGGTAGCCAACAGTCTTCGTCTCACGCAACAAAGAGAAAGTGAGAAGCATAGCAGAGTCAGGAGAGCAGATTAGGTAGTGAGTAGCATGGAAGTAGCAGCTCAGGGCCAATGGAAAAGATTAGCCATAGCCGGCAGTAGGGGAATAGTAGTCATTGCGTAAGAATTGTGGAAGCGAGTTCCACAATCTAGGACCTGCAGAGCTAAAGCTTCTGTCGCCAACGG
Organism: Cristatella mucedo; assembly: GCA_009760855.2. NCBI lineage: Eukaryota > Metazoa > Bryozoa > Phylactolaemata > Cristatellidae > Cristatella > Cristatella mucedo. Next base: position 2,549,709 of record WPIO01000053.1, on the reverse strand, counting down.
TCTTTAAGCAGAGGAATGGAGCAGCTAATTTAGTGTCCATACAGGACCCGAGGGTGCGAAGAGGCTGACACTGGTGCAGCAGTTCAGATAGGTATGAAGAAGCCAAGCTGTGCCGGGCCCTGTGGGTCAGCTTTAGAACTTTGATATGTATCCGTTGATAAAGCGTTAGCCACCCTAGCTCTTTTAGCAAAGGAGGCACGTGGTCAAACCGCTGGGACTTGAAAACTAGCCTTGCAGCCATATTCATAGCCATTTGCAGTGACCTAGTTGCTTTTATTGGTAGCCCAGCCAAAACAGAATTACAGTAATGAAGCCGAGACAGAACTACGGAGCTTGTTAAATCTTTTGCAAGCCACTGTGGAAGACAGCTCCTTATCTTAGATAGGGATCGGACGTGATGGCTAGCTGTAGAAGCAGTCTTTCGACTGCAGCTTTTATAATTTAGGCAGCTGTCGAAAACGATACCTAAATTTTGAGCGAGTGGTGACGGTCGCACAACAACATCAACTACTAGAAGAGCAAAGCCTTTTAATCCAGCCACACGCATAGGGTGTCCGATGAGCAGCAGTTCAGTTTTATCATCATTTAGTTTCAAGAAATGTTTCGACATCCTGGATAGAATGTCGGCAAGGCAAGCATTCAGTTTATCAGTTGGTGCTGCAGACTCCGACGGTTTGAATGAAAAACACAGCTGAGTATCGCCAGCATAAAAGTGACATCCTATTCCATGGGTCTTAATCACTTTTTTCCAGAGGTTGAGTATAAATGGAGAACAGCAAGGAACCGAGGACGGAACCTTGAGGAACTCCACAGGTGACCCGTCTCGTGTGTGAGACCTGACCCCCACACGACACGGATTGAGCACGATCATATTGAGGACATAATCTAATTCTAATTCTAAAATTAAAATCATTCTAATAGAAAATGCTACGAATTTGCCCACGAATGTGCTGATGAACAACTTGCACGCAACCACCTACTGCAGGCAGACTACTTGACTCTGAATGGAATTGTGAAAGTGTGGATTACTGCAAGGAAAATGCTGAGAGATCTTCCTAAAAACAACAGGTTTTCGGTGATAATAATGACACCAGAACAGCAAGTAGCACAGTATATTCATAGGTCGTCACTCGAGGAATGATTGACGGAACGTCTGGTACCTGCTGTAACTGATAACGCCGTGGAGCGACTTTATCAGGCTGGATTGGCAGCAGCATAAGAGCAGCATCGTAGTAGCAATGTAGCAGCAGCAGCATCATATTAGCAACATCGTAGGAGCAGCAGCAGCAGTGTAGTACCAGTGTAGCAGCAGCAGCATGGCTGCAGTAAAGCCAGCATGTGGCTATTTACAGAAATGCAGCAGATTTCACACGGGTGGGGGCAGAGCTGCCGCAAACCGAGAACCGCTCTGCGCCACTCGTTGCCGTGACCTCTGGCAGCTGCGACATCCTATGGGGCGGGACATGGGGAGGATCGGTACGGTGGTTCACGACTGGACCGCCTAGCGACGACCATGGCGCAGACAGGCACCACGGCTGAGTCGACATGACATTGCCCCCTGCTCTCCACCCGGCTGGCTTTGCCGTGAGTGGAAGCGCAGAGCGGAAGCACCAAGCGGGCATGATCTCTTGGCCTCCTCTCTCAGCGAGGGCAGCACAAACTGAGCCGGGAAAAGTCAGGAGCAAGCCAATGAGATGGGGCGCCGGCTGCTAGGATACCAATTACGGCAGGGCGAGCTCGCCAGGGCGAGACTGTTTGCCACTCTTAGAAAGTGTGCCTCTGCCCGACGGGAGCTGGCAATGAAACTAGACTACCCCGGACAGAAGGCGGTACGGGCAGGCGGCGGTCTGCGGCAGCATGCTCTGCTCGGACCTGCTCAGAGGCGCAAACAGCTTTCCGGTCCGGTGCCAGCAGTGGTTTCAGTGACGATTCGGTCATCGCCCTGGATGCTGCTGCTGCCGGGGAGCCAGATGCCCTGCCGTGCGGGCGGCTCGCAACGGTAATCTTCGTCGGCGTGAGTGGCAAGAGTCTCAGCTGCCGAGGGAGCTGCACGTGTGGCGGCTGCGGCTTCGAGGTCCTGCGCCTCGGTCTCGGCAGCCTCGATCAGCTGGAGCAGAAGCTGCGGCGGCATGCCGGGGACTAATTTCTTGCCGCAGCACGTGTCCATGTAGCACGACAGGTCCGGGCCGCACTCCAGAGCACAGTCGCGTCCCGCCTTCTTCGTTTGCAGCTGCGCAGGGCAAAAGAGCAAGCATTTCTATCGGAAAGCTGGTGCGAAATCGGCCTTCTCAGCTATGTTTGCCACATGCCCACTGCTGCCGTAGCAAGGAGAGGTAGGCACAGCATGGCAGCCACGATGGTAGGATGCACAGCATGGTGGCTACGAGGGAGCAGCAAAAAGCATGGCGGCCACGAGGGAGGGGCAAAAAAGCATGGCGGCCACGAGGGAAGGGAACGACAGGAGCGATGACAATTGTATCAAACTCGCATTGCCACCGAAGCCGCCTGAGGCAACGTGCAAACATGCTGGAATGCCTCACAGCATGAAGGAGCAAGAGGCCTAACAGAGAGAGAGACAGAAAGCAAGAGGTAGAGGTAGAGAGATAGATAGATAGATAGAGAGAGAGAGAGAGAGAGAGAGAGAGAGAGAGAGAGAGAGAGAGAGAGAGAGAGAGAGAGAGAGAGAGAGAGAGAGAGAGAGAGAGAGAGAGAGAGAGAGAGAGAGAGAGAGAGAGAGAGAGAGAGAGAGAGAGAGAGAGAGAGGCTGTTGCAGGCTTTCACCTCGTCGAATTCGGGCTGGATGGTGACAGAGTGCACGCCGTTGTCGTGGAAGTAGTTCTTGATTCTTGACGATAGCCGCACATAGTCGTCCAGGTTGACGACGCTGAGGTGCAGCGAGGCCACGTGACGGGTGCCGGCCAGCTGCCACACGTGCAGCTCATGAACGGCTAGGACGCCTTCCATCTGCAGGGCCAGAGAGAGAACACTCACGTGCTAGTTAAGGCAGCAGCTGTGGCAGCCGACTACAGTGGCCGTGGCACGGAAAAGCACGAGCAAGCCGCTGAAGAAAAGCAACAGGCCTCTAGAGCGGTGTATTATACTGCTGCACGTGAACTCGATCATTTGACTCATGTGCAAGCATCGGCCGGCTTTTGAGCGGTAGCCAGCAGGCAACGACACCATCTCTCCTGCCGCCAACTCTGCCGCCAAATCCTTTTTCAGCCGCCCTGCACTGCCACATCCATGCTGTTCATGTCCTCAGTTGTCCACACGATCCATCTCTGCTCCAAGCTTTTTCGTTGTTGCTTGAGATGGAGTTAACTGGTGACCTCATACGCACGAAAAGCTGCTCAGCATTCGTGTAAGCTTTGCACTGGAGAACAATCTCAAGCCTATCACCCACTTGGTCTATGTGGCTTTGCGTAGTTATACATAGAGATGGACACGTGCACATACAAGGTGCTCGTACAAGGTCTACTCTCACATGCAAGTGGCTTCAAGCAGTGCACAACGCCGCACTGGGCCAACTGGCTACAGGATTGGCATATCCCCGTGTCCTCCACTGTGAATCACCTTCCAAATAAAAAAAGTATGCACAAACCGGATATCTAGTGTTGTGGCTTGTTTCATGTGCAAGTGATCTAATTTGGTAAGTAATAATGAAAAGCTCGTGTAGCTCTACAGGAAAGCTAAATCTCTTTCCAGGTTTTCTACGTGAGCAGGGAAGGGGGCAGAAGCTTCTGTCGCCAATAGTCTTTAAGTCGAGAAATCGAACTGCTAGTTTATTGTCCATTGAGGACCTGAGGGCTCAAAGAGGTCGAAACTGATGCTGCAGTGTAGCTAGATATGGAGTCAAGCCGTGGTGCCAAGCTCCCGTGGGTCAGAGAAAAAAGGTTTTGCTACGTATTAGTTGATTAACAAGGAGTCATTGCAGCTTCATCAGCAAAGGAGACATTGGATTTCTTTTACATCTTGGATTTGTTAACTAGCTTAGCAGCCATAGTTATCCCCCCTGTTGCAAGTGCTTACTGGCTATTTCCGGTTGCCCAGCCAAAAGTGAATTTCAAGAGTCCAGCCTCGATAGAATCAGAGAGCTAGTTAAATCGTTAGCAAGCCACGGTGGTAGATAGCCCTTAATCTATGACAGGGATCGAACGTGATGGCTAGCTATCGAACGCCTCGTCTTAATGGAACTTTCAAACTTTGAGCAGTTATCAAATAAGACACATACACTTTAAACACACAATGACAGTGACGCTAAAGCCTCGATAATTAGACGAGGAAAGTAGCCCAGTCCAACTTTAGGCTCGGCAGCTCATGAGTAGAGTTCGTTTTTATCATCTTTTTGTCTAGGAAAATTGGTCATTCGCGACCAAATGCCTGCAAGGCAAGCATTTGGTTTATCAGACGGTGCATATGAGTCAGTCGGTTTAAATGACACCCAAAGCTGACAGATGAAGCTGACACGTAAAGCTGGTCATTGTGAGCACAGCAGTGGTAATATAATCCAGGTGGAAGCCCACAGGTGACAGGGTCGCTGTCTAGATCCGCATGTCAAAGCAGGTAAGTATTGTAAGTAGGACGGCATGCTAAAGTACACTAAGAGGAACTTAGGGCCACCAGTTAGCAAGACCTCTGGCTAGTAGCATGCACCCTGAATCATGCACGGGTAAGCATGCAAAGCACAAAGAAGCAAAAACGACAAAATCGTCGGGGCAAAGATCAAGCTGAGCTTGGGCAACGGCTAGGTCTTTGACTTCTGAGGGGATATCAGTGGTGAGAATTTCAGGCTTGTCAGTTCACTAGTTCATTACTCCTTACTGTGCAGCAGTGCACTAGACCTCTCCAGATTTCGTCAAAGGCGCTACAAGTGAGTCATCAAGCGACGGCCAGGGAACTGACGTCGTGTAATGAAAGCTGACATCGAGTAATGGACTTATGTGGCAATAGTTTAGTTACTTATTATAACCAGGTTTTCTGGTAACTGTTTAACAGTTATAGTAAAACAGCTGTTTTTCGCCCTAAATTGAAAAACAGTACACAGGTGTTTCTTTGGCTGTTTTGCTGTTTGTGACGGAAGATTTTAAACAAAAGATACTGCAACTGAAGCTCCAACTTTCATTACGGACATGAAATATGTAACGAAAAACAAATTTTTAGTATTCATTTTGGATGTGTTTCTGATTTAATACTATGGTTTTTCAAATTTGCCAAAAACTAAAACTCAATTGCAATTTTGCTAAACATTAAGCAAGATTTTAAATTAAATTGATCTTGTGGCATCAACAAATATTAATGTTCTGTTCAGCTTGGGAATAAGCAATAAAACAAAAGAATCTAATTGCAGAAGAACTAGAAGGTCAATGTGGACGCTGCTGTAAAATCATAACATTTTCTGGAAACACGACCATAACGTCGAAGAATCATCTGAAAATACACGGAATTGATTTTGGTAAACCTGCTGGAGAGCGAAAATCTAAGGAAGAGCCTCTAAACAATAAGAGACCAAAAGCGATTGCCGATTTCCCGAGGCGAAAGAGTTTGACGGAGATTGTTAGTGATCTGGCTACTGCCATAATTTCGATTAGAGCTATCACTAGAAGCTCGTATATACGGCAATCAATCTCACGTGAAGGATACAAATTTGCAGCAAAACGAAGCGCTGTGATGAAGCTGGTGCATGATGATTACGAAGAAAAAACGAAAAAAAAACGATTGGATTGCCGACTTTAAAGGAAAACTCGAGAGGGGAGTACAGTTAAGCATGACTGTGGATGAATACACAATCATGAGTAGACGTCGATTCTACAGAGTCAAAACTTATTATCGCGGTGATAAAAACCAATCAAGACGGATCTTATTTGCATATTTGGTTCGTGCTCTTCTCTCGATATGATCCAATCAATGAAACAGCATTTGAGCTTTTTTTTTAAAAACAATCGAAAGGGACTTGGTGGGATCTACTCGGGACGGCGCTGTACAGTAAAATAAGAAATGATTGGACGGCGCTGCCGTAAAATAAGAAATACATTAAAAGGGGACGTCGATTACCACGATCTGCCCACAAAATCATGCAGGCTTGCCAAAAAGTTCATCAAATAACCAATTTTTCGAAATCAGTCTTTCAATCGAAGTAAAAGCTAAATTCGAACGCGAGATTGAACTTCGTCTTGACGAAAATCGCGCTGGAACTCCAGGCCAATAATGTTAGATCCGCTATTAAAGACAGAAGACAACATCCGCGGACCGTAACCGAATTTAAGGAGCTGGAAATGATTCAGTAATTAAATTTTGATGATCTCAAAAATCTTCTGAATGCAATTTAACCTGTAAAATTTGCTATTGAGAAATTAAGTCGAGAAGACGCGACATCAATGAGTGCTGACACAATTTTATAATTCATGTTCAACAACCTCTCTTACCTGAACAGGGGCATTTGTACCAAGCTCACGTAAAATTTGAACTGCTGCGTTAGAGAGCGGTTAAACAAGGATGTCATGAACGTCTTGCTCAGTCTGAAAGATCCACCTGTTGCCCCGTGAAAAATTACGCCAATTTTTTTTTTAGGAAATCTAGCGTCTTGCCTATTTGAGTCAACGATGTAGGCAATGTCGTCTAACACTCGTCAAATGATGCTGTAAGTGTGAACTTATCTCGTCAAGATTAATAGAATTTTTTTGCTTCAAAAAGATGCATCATCAATCGCAGTCGGAGGGAAAGATAGTTTCAAATGGCTCAAGTCCGAATTCACGCTCTCCAGGAACTCTAGCCAACCCACTGAAAATTTACAGAAATTTTAACACACAATTGTATCCATTAAACCGACAACAACGGACGTTGAAAGAGTTTTTTTGGTCTGTACGAATTTCTGCACAAAATTAAGACTGGGTCTTCCAAGACAAGTCGCTCAATACAATTGTATTATTCTTAAAATATTATTGTAAGAATTAAAAACTTATTGATTAAGAACTTATCGCGAAAGATATATAATAAAACTGTGTTTATCACAAAATAAGCTATTGACTATAAAATTAGTAAAGAAAAGAAAAAACAGCTGTGATAATTGTTTTTTTCAAAATTGAAAACAGTAAACAGCGGTTTCTCAGAAACCCTAATTATTATAATACTAATAGTGATACAAAATTTATATTGTGCCTCAGGAAAGTTTAATCTCTTTCTGTGCACTTTATCTGGCACATTTTTCGGGAAAAATGAGTGATTTATAACATTTGGAAGTTGAGAGAGACATGCAATGTACTTACGTGGTGAGAGAAAAGAAGGACCGGAAGTCGTCGCAGCATAAAAAAGAAAATAAACAATAATAAATAAGAAGCAAGGACACTTGCGGTTTCTGCTGATATACTTGCTAGTTTGCTTATCAAGATTACACTTCTTTGTTGCTTGATTATAAGATTGTACGCTAAACTCACTTCTTGAAGCCCCAAGTTAAAAAAAAATGGTGGCCCACTGATGGGCTCGGGGCATAAAAAACTCGGCATGTCGTGTCAAATTTCGTCACGAATCTGGCTGAAAATCTCGACTTTCGATCGCATCAAGGTCATCGAGGTCATATCTTCGTTCTCCTTGATAATGCAATGCCCACTTGCAGCCTCGTGAAAGGTCGCCCGCTGGCCGGGGGCGGGGCTACAGCCAGCGGTTGTCGCAATCGGTGAGACCAAGAAGCTGAGCAACGAGGAGAAATTCCCGCTAAATCGCTTACTGTGTGGGTCAAACTAGCTTTAAGGCGCAGCAGCGTAAAGTAGCTTAAAAGAGGCCAGACAAGGGGCGAATGGATAAGCTGAAGGGATGCATCGGGCTGCCTAGTGACCGCCGACCATGCGTAACCCTTCGGGATCGGACGTCACTCTGCCTGCCACAGCGGCTGTCAGCGGGCCAGCAGCTCTGCCGCTGCACTGGCCGCCTTCGAAGTGCGACTCTGCCCACCTTCTCGATCGCGACCTTCATTTCGCCCACGCTCAGCGGCGTCGTCACTGCTTGCAGCAAGATCAGAGCCGACTCCTTCACTGCAAGTAGAGCGAGCGTGCCGAGCGTCTCTAGCCCAGACGAAGCGGTGGCAGCAGCAGCAGCAGAGCTGGATGTGCTGACCCGGACGGAGCGCCCGGGACGCAGCCGGAGCAGGCAGCAGCGCAGCGCGGCCAGAGCGCTAAGCCGGAGCTCGGGCTCTCGCAGCCGCCGCCGCGGGGCTTCGAGAGCTGGCCTGACGTTCACTCACGCAAGGGGACCGTGGTGGCCACGATGATTGCGACGAGAACGAGGCTGAAAGAAACGAGAAACGCCTGCGAGTTAAGCGCCGAAAGTCGCCCCTTGCACAATGTCGAGCGAGCTGTCGCTGGTGCCGGGAGGGCTAAAGATCGTCTCGGCGCTGCGAGGCCCTTCCCGCCGTTCGAGGGTAGCGCGAGACACTCCGAGGGGAGCCGGCCGGCAGCTCTCGGGTGTCGCTCTCTCAAGGCAAAGCAGCTCTGCTCTTGGCCAGGCCTCCAGGCGGCCGCAGCGGCTGCTGGGGGGGGGGGGGCTGCTGGGGGAACGTCCTGGGGGGGGGGGGCAGAGGGGGGAGCCTCATACTCACCTCAGAACCGGATCGATGTAGGGCTTCCAGTTGATGTGACTCTCGCCATCCGGCACGTACATGATGAGCAGGGCACTGATCATGACGACGACGGATCCCAGCGCATCGCCGAGCACGTGCAAGAAGATGCCTCGCATGTTGAGCTGCTCCGACGACTTCTGACGCTTTTCTAACAGCGAAATGACCAGGAGCGGCTGAGCCACCTGCTCAAGAGCTGCCACTCGAGACCGGAGCGGCCATCAGGCGGCAGTGCTGCAGGTGCTGCACGCAGGCGCGGCCAGCTTTGCCGGCAAAGATCCGACAAGCAAGTGCAAGCCTGTCAAAGCAAGTGCAAGCCTGTCAAAGCAAGTGCAAGCCTGTCAAAGCAAGTGCAAACCTGTCAAAGCAAGTGCAAGCCTGTCAAAGCAAGTGCAAACCACGCGAACTCACGGCCGAAACGCTCAACAGCTGCACCAGCCTGTGAAGATAAAGAAAGTCGAAATACACAGTATTTTACTTGTATTACTTGTATTATTGTATTATTATTATTATTATTTATATATATTATTATTATTATTTATATATATTATTATTATTATTATTGTATTATATTATTGTATTATTGTATTATATTATTTTACTTGTATAAGCCCCCCCCCCGTTTCTCCCAAATTTGGGGTCAGATAATGGAGAGGGAGGCTTACAAATGGGAGTTAACTTTTTTCCTTCAATATTTCGCTAAACAACGTTCCAGCTTTGAATGCCACCCAACAAAGACTACTAGGTCGCCAACATGTATTCGATGGGCTTGTTTATTAACAGAACATTGACATTCCACAGACTCGGATATATAATTCATTATATATATATATATATATATAAATAATTCATTTGTATAGCGCCCCAAGAGAACTTAATCTCTATTCAGGCGCTTGTTAATATGCCTCGGGGCTCGAGCCCATGACCTCAGTAAGACATTGGTCGGGGCGAGCACCTTAGCCGCTTGACCAAACCAGCTCAGCAGCCCTCACAATGGAGGACGAAGATGATAATAATAGTAATAATACATTTGTTATAGCGCCCTCAGATAACTCAATCTCTTTCGAAGCACTTCATATTTGATGGTGTCATTGAGATCGATGGGTACACAGGTAAGGACCTGGACGACGAGGCGACGGATCCGGCGAAAACGATGACTGACGCAGCCAAAACTACGGGCGTCATTATAAGAGCCACCACGACGTTGGCAGAGGCCGTGACGGCTGTGGAGGGGACGACGATATTAGCAGCGACAACGGCAGCCACGATGACCACGATCAAGTTGGACTCCGCAAAACAGGAAATGACAAGCAGCCTCTGGATGTAAGCATCGGTAAATCATTCAGACGAAAGCTAACGAGATAATTGGACCAAATCGACGATGGGCAATTCGGGTGACAACTTGACATCAGCAGGAATCATCGCGAAGCCAATCGTTAATTGCTCTGGTCTCTGAATGCGTGGTGGAGGTCTGTAACGGCCAGATATTATAGTAAGAGTTTTAAAGAAGTGTGGCATTTCAAATGCAATGGACGGAACGAAGATGGCACATTCTATGAAGAGAGGGAGAGACGACGACGACGATAATAACGGAGTTTCCACCAAATTTCAAGCCCGTAATATGAACAATGAAGATGGAGAGGGTATCATCGCCATTCCTGATGCAGAAGTTAGTGGTAGTGACGCGAGTGATTAGTACGAGGGTTGATATTGTTCAGTACATTCAGCTGTGGAATAAAAATATTTTCTTTTCCAAAACATTGACCGAAAAACTGGCGGCGGACTTACACATGGCAGGCTTACACACGCTAAGATGCGGTACTTGGGGGACGACAAATAATTTAAGCTTGCTTAGATGGGGAGGGGGTATAATAATAATAATAATAATAATAATGCTGCATTTTATGTAGCACCCTCGGAGAAATCAATCTCTCTCTAGGCACTTTACAGTTGCTGCAAAGGAAGCTCGATCGAATGGTACTGCAGCCAAGCTGGTCCCTGCATTCATGACATCCCGACTCGGCTTCTGTGACTCGCACCAGTCGCAGGTGCCTCCTGCGATGCTTCCGTTCGATGCTTCTGTGACTCGCACCAGTCGCAGGTGCCTCCTGCGATGCTTCCGTTCGATGCTTCTGTGACTCGCACCAGTCGCAGGTGCCTCCTGCGATGCTTCCGTTCGATGCTTCTGTGACTCACACCAGTCGCAGGTGCCTCCCGCGATGCTTCCGGTCGATGCTTCTGTGACTCGCACCAGTCGCAGGTGCCTCCTCCTGCGATGCTTCCTTTCGATGCAGGTGCCCAACTCTGCTGCTACACTCGTCTGAAGTGAACGCTGCAGCTGCCACAATATATCACTACTCAGCGACTCCCCTCCTCGCTACTTATTGACTTTTAGGTCTTGTCACTCACTTTTCGGTACCTACACTCTCCTACCCATCAGAGATACTCCGTAATCAGGCTTCGCAGCATACCACCCACTCTTGGGACTCAAGTCGCTGAGCATTCTTTCTCACCAACTCCGAATTTTAAAGCGAATTTAATTTTGGTTTCCATGCTCTAGTAAAGCCAGAATCACAGAGACCCACTAAATGCTGTGATATATAGATTGAATTTTTAGTTTCTTTTTAAATGTGGTCAAGTCAGGGGACGTGGCGCAAGTCGGAGAGAGTTCCAGGCTTTGAGAGGATACGAACCAAAGGCACAGTCTCCAAACGATTTGACGTTTGTACGAGGTATAGATAAACGGCTAGATTCCGAAAAGCAGGTGGTACTATGCTTAACCTAGCGGGGGAGTACATCTGATAGGTAGGCTGGAGCCAAAGAATGAAGGGACCTAAAAATGAGTGACAAAACCATAAAGTCAATGCGCTGCTTGACTGGTAGCCAGTGCAGGTCGGCGAGAAGTGGTGTGATGTGGCAACTGCGACGGTCACGACAGACAAGCCTAGCTGCAGAGTTTTGCACCAGTTGTAAGGGCTTGATTACACATGCCGGTAGACCAGCAAGCAGTGAGTTACAGAAGTCAAGACAGGATGTCACAATAGCATGGACTAACTTAGATGTGGTATCCCTGTCTAAACAAGCTCAAATTTTAGCAATGTTATGTAGCAGAAAGTAGGCAGACTTGATTGCGGAGCTTATGTGGTCGTCTAACGAGAGGTCACTTTGGAACACGATACCTAGATTTCGTGCAGATTCAACAGGATTTATGCTGGCAGAGCCCCATTCCTCTGCTTAAAGACAGTTGGCGACAGAAGCTTTAGCTCTGCAGGTCCTAGACTGTGGAACTCGCTTCCACAATTCTTACGCAACGACAACTACTCTCCAACTGCCGACTATGGCACATCTTGTTCAGCGGTCCTGAGCTGCTACTTCTATGCTACTCACTACCTCAACTGCTCTCCTGACTCTGCTATGCTTCCCACTTTCTCTTTGTTGCGTGAGACGAAGTCTGTTGGCTACCGAATGCGTACCGAAAGCCGCTACGGCTGTGAGTGCGCTATACAAAACTCTCCTGCGTAGCACCCACATGGTCTTTATGACTTTGTGGAGTTACTGACAGAGATACATTACATTACATAGAGCCGATTTTGAGCGTTAGCCTTTCAATTTCTGAATCACACTTGGTTTGCCCATAATTAGTAGGTTACTTTTATCATAATTTAATTAGAGAAAATTTGCTGCCATCCAGTGCGGATGTTATCAATACATGTAGCAAGTGAGTTGAGAGAATTTGCCGTGCTCGAGGGCTGAGAGGGATTAAAGCAAAGGTACAACTGAGTGTCATACGCATAGAAGTGAAAGCCTAGATTGTGTTGGTAATCACATCAGCAAGAGGGAGAGTATAAACCGTGAAAAGAACCGGACCTAGCTCGTAGCCCTGAGGTACCCCATATTTCAGAGGTGCCTCGGATGATCTTTGTCCATTCACGTCAATACTCAAGAGTCTCCTACTGAAGACAGGATCTGAACCATTGCAGAGCAGTGCCAGTGATGCCCAGGCGAGATGAGAGGTGCTCTAGAAGAACTTTGTGATCGATAGTATCAAAAGCTGCAGAAAGATCGAGCAAAGCAAGCTGAGACACTCTACCCATGTCTGCATTCCTAAGTAGGTCGTTGCATACCCTAAGCAATGCTGACTCTGTGGAGTGATAAGCTCTAAAGCCAGACTGGAACTTACTAGCAAGGTTTGAAGTTTCGATGTATGAGTTCAGCTGGTCCGCCACGACCCGTTCCAGTGTCTTTGATAGGAATGGTAGAAGGATGACTGGGCGGTAGTTGCTCAAGTTCTCTTAGTCTAGTGTCGCTTTCTTTAGAAGTGGCCTGACTACAGCTTTTTTCAAAGGTGCTGGGACATGACCTGAGGCTAATGACATTAATGATGTTAGCTATGCATGGCAGCAGCAGATCAATGCAACGTAGGAGCAGGACAGTGGGAATAGGGTCCAGAGGACTTTTTGTCTTCTTTGATTGAGATACAAACATCAGGACTAGATCACTAGTGACCTGCTTAAATGTAGACATTGAGGTGCAGCCAGGACTCGGGGAACAGCGTTCTAGTGGAGGTGTTGTCATTGCAGGGATGGACTCCCTAATCTTGTCTATCTTCTGCACAAAGAATCGAGAGAAGCGATCGGCTAGATCATCACAGGGATCATCAGGTAAGGAGCTAACCTGGGAGCGGTTGAGGAGATGGTTGATCGTTGACATCAGCATTTTTGGATTGTGCATCTGTGATTCAACACTGTTTTTATAGAAGCTAGACTTGGCCTTTGCTATATTCAATTGGTACAACCTACAGTAGTCCTCGTATGCCTATCGATAAACAGTCAATCATAATCTTTTGCATGCTTTTTCAAGCTTGCGATTAGTAGACCTAACTAGTTTAATGTCTGTGATTAACCATAGGCTGTCTGGGCGAGGGTGCACACTGCGCTTAGTCAGAGGTACAAACCTGTCGAGCGTATCATCTAGTGTCGTGTTGAAGCTATCTGCCAATGATAACAGATCGGGGGGGGGACACTTGCAGCAGAGGCGAGGCAGATATTCTCGCACGGACAGCATCGATATCAAAGGTCTTTAGGTTTCGCGATTCACAGGTGATTTTAGAGGAGGAGGAGGAGGAGAGCACACATTGTAGACTGAATGAGATTTGCGTGTGGTTAGATAAGCAGGATTTGATAATAATTGGGGATGACAAAGTGCAGTTGTTTGAAAACATTTGGTCGAGTGTGTGACCTTTGATGTAAGTAGGGCTATGCACATGAGCCACGAGAGACAATGAGTCAGTCCATGCATGGAATTTAGTGCTGAAGGTGTCAGATAAGTTATCAAAGTGAATGTTGAAATCACCCATAACGAGGAAGGATCGATTTCTTGCACACAGAATCGAAATGAGATCGGAGAAATGTGAGATAAAGGAGGATTTGGTACCTGGTGGGCGATAGACTAATGCCACCATTGGTAGCTTGTTTTCTAGTGAAATCAAGACTATCGATTCGAAAGACTGCTTCAAGGATACTACAAATGGCTTGCAGTTGTATTTCGAGCGCACGATAATAGCAACTTCACCTCCAGTTGTGATTGATCTAGGGGTATGAAAGAATGAGAAACCGTTCGGGATAGTATCTTTAACTGTCTGGCAGTTTACCGATTTTAGCCAAGTTTCAGTCAAGGCAAGCAGGTCGAGACCATTTCCAGAAATAAGATCGCTTATTACTAGAGGTGTATTGCAGATTGAGTGAGGATTACAAAGACAAGCATTAAGTTGGGCCGCTGGAGTTAAAACAGGCCATCATCGATCACCAAAATCAATCATCTTCATAGATATTGTAAGAAATTGAACATTCACAACTGTTGAATTCACGTGGCAAGCACCGCTACAAGAGCCAGGGACACGAAATTTCATATTAATATATATTTAAATTTCATTTCGCTTGCGATTGTGTGCAGGTGCTTTCGTGTGTATGAGGGACACGACCTAGGTTGCAGACAGAGGTTACACAAGGCTGAGTCGAATAAGCAAGGTGGGAGAGGGAGCGGCCAGAGGGAGCAGCCACTCCGGGCGGAGTGAGCAGCCATAGGCACGTGGACGAGGAGCACCCTGCTCCTAGCACCGCGGCCCATCTAAGAGGTCATCTAAGAGGTCATCTAAGAGGTCATCTGAGAGGTCATATAAGAGGTCATCTGCTAAGAGGTCATCTCTGCTCGATGGCAGAGGGGGAGGGGTATGGGAGGGAGGGGTGGCTGTAGCACTCATTGACAAGCCCTTCTTCCACAGGCACGGCCCTGAGTGACGACTCTACTCCTTTTATTGTACTGTGCTCCGTGTTTCTCTGCCACGAGTGTCAGGATAGAAATGCAACAGATCCACTGTCTGGGCACCTGGGGGGGGGGTGGTGGTGATCTGAGTGGGGTGGGTTAGGGAGCAGTAGCAGAGTGGTTGACGGGTGCTGCACGGTCCTCCTTGTGGTGGGGGTGAGGGTGCTCAAGCACAAGGGGATGAGAACAGGGAGAACAGGATGGACAGTGCTGCCGGCAACGGCTGAATTACAAGGGAGGTCGATCCCTTCCCCCCACTCGCTATTTCGACACTTTGAACAAAGGAAAGCCGGCTTCGAGGAAGCTCGCTGCCGTCCGTCGATCCTCCGAGCTGCCCGCGACCGACGAAGAAGCAGACGCTCGGCTCAAGCAGTGGATCCGCAAGGAAAACAACAGCATGGTTTTGGTTCGGAACAACAATGGAGACTTCCCAGAGGCATGCACCGGCCTCCAAGGCCGATGGACCACGCAACGCCAGGCTTGCAGGGCATGGCGTGGCAGCATGCCTATTTAGAAATGAGAAAAACCTGATGCCCTCGCTTGCGTGCAGCGATCGTCTGGCAGCAGCGCCTGTAGCGCTCGGCTCGGCTCTCGGCTCGTGGCATCAGCATCGTGGCTCGTGGCACAGCAGGTGGAACGAGTGGCCGAACCGCCGCCGCTGCTGCTGCTGCCGCTACTCGCTCATACTTGTACCCTCACGGTGCTTGCGGTTCCTCAGTGGCTCCTCACTGGTGCCTGGCAGCAGCCTGCAGGTCTGAGGGCAACCGGCCTCAGAGCCAAGCCTAGCTGCTATGCAGCAAAGCGGCTGGCCGGCCGCAGGCTGCGTAGCGAAGCCGCCTGCAGGGAAGAGGTGTCGTGCACGGGCAAAGACACACCAAGCACCCGGCCATTCGGCCCTCTCCACCGCCCCCTGCGGTGCGATCAAACCTCGCACAAAGCTGTGCACTCGGCAGCTGCTGCTGGTTCTGATGGAGCAGCTCGATGAGCAGCCGATTCCGACTGTGGCAGCAGCTGCCGGCGCAAGGCTGCTGGAACGACGACGAAGGTCATGGGGCTGGGGTCATGCTTTTCTGGGGGCGGGTCATACTTTGCTGGGGGGGGGGATCATGCTTTGCTAGCTGGCTAAATGGAACGGCAGTTTGTCCGTCTCTCTGCCTTCGCTGCTGCCTGCGCCGATGCTGCCACGATGGGGGCCCACTTGGCGGCATGCCTCAAAGCCAGAAAGCCGAGCACGAGTCACAGAGTCACACTTAGGGGCGGCCGCACCCAGGCAGCCTCAGGCACTCCAGAGGCCCGAACGATTGAGCAACCGAAATCGGCTCGGTGCGTGCGACCGTTCTTGTTTGCCTGATCGTCTACACGCGGCTGTGTACGCAGGCAAGATCACGAGCGCTGAGAGCTGCTAGGCAGTGCGCGCTGTCGCGCCTGCGAGGAGACCAGTGGCTGCACCCAAACGCCGTCCTCCGGAACACGAGATGCGACACGTGCCAAAAGCACGCGCTCGCTGAGGACATGACAAAATGACGAGGGGGATTACGAAATACAGGACAGCATTGCTGCACCGGGAGAATGCAAGGAAGTGGGAGAGGAGGGGAGTGGCCAGCTGGCAGGATCACTAGAGATAAGCAAGCACTCTGATCATGCTAAGGCACCGAGGCGAACCTCGCCCAATCACGACCACCCCATCTAATCTACACTGTTTCCTTGTGGGCAACCACTTGAGTGCACAAGTGCCGAGGCTCTCGCGGCACCCTCCGCAAGCTGTGAGATCAGGTTCACTGAGGGGTGCATGCCTGCAGGTGCAAGGCAGCATGCATTCTCGATTTGACCGCGAAGGTCATCAGAGCACAGGCACCACCGATTGCCAGCGCCAGCTCGGACGGGATCTTCCGGGCAGGGGGAGGCAGTCTTGCTGTACAGGAGCCGGTTCCTGTGCAGCCGAGGTCCCCCCACTGTGCTGGCAGCTGTGCTGCCACTCTTTTCTTCTCTCGGCTGCTGTCGGCAGCTGTTTACCACTGGAAGCTGCCGAGCTCTGACGATAAGGAAGCCGTGGCAGCCAGCATCGTTTGAGTAGGACGTCGGCAGGTGCACGTGCCTGATTGCGCAGCTTGCTGAGCAGTCCGAATGAGGGCAGATGGGAGCAGCAGCGATTTCACAGCAGCGCTTTTCCTCCTTGCAGTGCAAGGACCAGTTGGCACCAGTTGGCACCAGTTGGCACTCGGAGCCGGGCGTGCAGGGAGGAGCACACAGTGAGGTGCATGCAGACAGCAGGACATGCAGAGAGCCGGGCATGCAGAGAGGACTCCGCAGTGTGGTGCATGCAGACAGCCGGACATGCAGTCCCCCCAGGCGAGCTCTCAAGCTGTTCGTCGTGCTGCCGTAGGATATGCTTCACCGCACTGGTGAGCCGGAGAGGCTCAATGCGCTGCGCACCTTTCTTGCTACGATCGATGCTCCTCGTCATCACCGTGTCTCCGCTGCCGCAGGCTGCTGGCGGCTGTCCAGTTCCTGGCCGATCGGTGCACAGCTGCCGGTTGCTCGCGCTGTTGCTGATTTCGTCCAGCGACTTTTCTGCAATGCCGACTCGCCGTGCCAGGCATGAGCATGCAAAAGAAGGCAAGCGAGTCACAGAGGCAGCAAGAGCAGCTGCTATAGCAAAAATAGGCAACATCTGAGGCAGCGATGGCAGCAGGAGCAGCACAAGCAGCAGGAGCAGAAGAGGCTGCAGAGGCTGCAGACTCTTACGGCAGGGAAGTGGTGCCTCACCTTCAATGGAGCTGCCACCGAATGGGTTGTGGCTAACCTCGCCGTATTCAATCGAGTCATTCTCTACGACGATTGCCACGTTCGTGCCGAGCTGCTGCTGTTGCGTTTCCTGGCTGCGCCCACTGTCACAGCCGTGAGGATGATCATCATGAAAGTGACCTCCTCCGTGAGAGTGACCTCCATGAGAGTGACCTCCATGAGAGTGACCTCCTCCGTGAGAGTGACTTCCCTGAGAGTGATCTCCTCCGTGAGAGTGACCTCCATGAGACTGATCACCCTGAGAGTGACCTCCTCCGTGAGAGTGACTTCCGTGAGAGTGACCTCCATGAGAGTGACCATGAGCTGCATCAGGAAAAAGGAAGTGCACACAAATTAAGCATGCAATAATATAGAATAAAAAGAAGGGTCAGCCTCCCAGATGGATATGGGCTGCCAGCAGCAGCGCCGGCTGCAGCGGTGACGGTAGTGGCAGCAGCAGCGGCAGTGGCAGCAGCAGCAGCAGCGGCGGCTGCAGCAGAAGCAGTGGTTGAAGAGGCAGCAGCAACATAAGCAGCTGCAGGCAGCGGTGGCTGCCTCTGGGCAGCAGCAGCAGCTTACGGTGGTCGTGGAAGATGAGCAGGCCCACAAGGTTGATGCCGAGGCCCACAGAGCCGACGATGAGCAGCAGCGGCAGGTTGTGAATTTCCTCCGGCTTGACGAGCCGCTGCACCGAGTCGACGAAGATGGTGAAGCACAGAGCCAGCAGGAAGACGGCGTTGACGAGCGCTCCCAGCACCTCGGCGCGCACCCAGCCGAACGTGCTCTTGCTCGAGTCCATCTTCGATATCTGCAAGGCGTCCCGAAGTGAAGCGATTGCTCGACAAAGGAGTGAGCAGACTGCTTGCTGCCACGGCAT
Source organism: Cristatella mucedo (assembly GCA_009760855.2). NCBI lineage: Eukaryota > Metazoa > Bryozoa > Phylactolaemata > Cristatellidae > Cristatella > Cristatella mucedo. The sequence goes on along the minus strand of WPIO01000053.1, from coordinate 2,531,122 downwards.
CTTTGAAACTTGCAGGGCTGCATGCAATGCTCTCAACGCCTGCTTGTGTCGAATCACGATTGAAACTGTGACACGCGACACGAGCCAAGCTCGAAATGGCTAGGCAGTTCAGTGCTAGAGGTCTTTGACAAACAACATCTTTATTTTAGCAAGACTGAGATTGAACTACTATAATTAATAACTACTATCAACTGCTGCAATCAACCTCTATAATTTGAAATCTCATTCGTGGTACCCGAACGCTGCTTTTGCGCAAGGCTAGAAAGTGATGGGTGGGGCGACCGACTGCTAAGGCCCCTAGCTGACATGCAATGAATAATTCATTTCTGATTGTCAGATCATTGAGCTGGCTCTAAAAGGTAAATATTTTTAGCAATTCGGTAGCCAGAGGGAAGTTGCCAGGCTGCAATCCCCACCCAAGCTTGAAGGAGCGCATCTCTGGCCCGGCTCGCTTGTGCTGGCCGGCCTTCAGCAGAGACAAAACTCTAAACTTCGTGCCGAAGGCAGGTGTGCCACCAAGGAGGCCTCTGTAACGTGCTGCGGAGAAAAAATGGCGACGCCTCCGGAAGCAGTCATTGAAGCTATGCGCCGAGCTTAGACCTATTTAGCTTAGATGAACCCGAGAAAAGCTGCAGCAATTTTAAAGCAGCATTCCAGCTGGAGCGCAGAGCCTTTCTGCTGGGCTCTACAGCCCCCTTTTTAAAAGTAATGGCAGCCCTTTGGACAGACCGACCAGAACGCCACGGGCATACCTCAGGTACATAGGGCTTATTCGGCCTCTAGCCGTCGAGTAGTCAGATAGTTAGACTCGACCAACCAGCATGCCCATGGTATCAAACGCAGGGTATTACTTGATCGTGGATCGATGGAGAAGCTTTGTCGTGTGCTTGCTGCATGCACTCAATGTGCAAGCAATACAGTCAGGCACCGATTCGCCCTGCGCCTCGCATGTCATATGGGGTCGGGCTAGGGCTTATTACTAGACTTAAAAACTAGCGAGCGCTCTAAAGTCTGGTGCTCTAAAGCATTCTCCGAAGTGCTCTAAAGCCCCAGGAGCCGGTTCTCAGTTCAAAATAGTTAGTGCTGCAGCTGCAGGGATTTTGATCAAGCATCCATCGCGGTCTCGTTGTGGCCTCAGCTATCACTCTTCGTGACCTTTGCACTTGCACTTGCACAACCCGTCGTGCAAAGCCCGGCCCTGCAACCAGCTAGCGGTAGCCGTGCTGACGCTCCCTGCCGCCCCTGCAACACTGCCTTTGCGGCTGGAGCCAGCAGCTCACCCGGACCGCAGCCAGGCCCACGGCCAAGGCCACGACGTCAGACAGCATGTGGAACGAGTCGGCGACGAGTGCGATCGAGCCGGTGACGTTTCCCACCACGATCTCGACGACGAAGTACGAGAGTGTCAGCACGATCATAGAGGAGATCCTGGCCACCTTTCCGAATTTCGGTTTCGATCGCTCCATTTTGCTCTGAAGCAGAGAAAGAAGGTTAGAGTGGTGAGGGAGTGGAGCTCGCTGCTACCACTGCACAGAGGAGCCGCAGGGAGCAATCGCCCTCGGGTTTGCAGCAGCAGCAGCCGCCGCCGGAGGAAAGAGCTCTCGGTCATCAAAGACTCAACATAGAGCTGCAAAGACATGAGGGCGACTTTCTCTAAAGTAGTTCAAAGGTTAGCAATGGCGCAATCGTTAGCAAAGCTTAGCTGAGTCAGTAGCAGCCTCGTTAGAGGTAGGACAGCCTTTTTGGCCATCAACCTGTTTGCAGAGCAACACAGAGCTTTCTGCTGCAGAAGTCGAACCAACGACCCGGCTCTCGATTTGCGAGTGCCTCACTGCTAGGCTGAGACCTCGGCTAATTCCTAGGGCCAAGCTGCAATAACGATGCGTCATGCCTGGCACAACTTCATGCAGCCGGAGCTGCTACTGATCCGTTACCTTTACCTCCTGCCAACACATTGCAGGTGCAACAATCGCCTGCCGAAAAGCCGATAGAAGCAGTTCACCAGAGAAAGAGAGAGAGAGAGAGAGAGAGAGAGAGAGAGAGAGAGAGAGAGAGAGAGAGAGAGAGAGAGAGAGAGAGAGAGAGACAGACAGAGAAACAGAAAAAGAGACAGACAGACAGAGAGAGACAGATCAAGCAGACAGACAGACAGACCAGACAGAGACAGGCAGAGACAGGCAGAGACAGAGGCAGAGAGACAGAGAGAGGGAGAGGGGGAGGGCTTACTCGGTCTCTGCTACTGTTCGAGCTCTTCTTGCCATAGAGATGCTTTGGACAGCAGGCTGCCGATCAACCTGGACATCAATGTGCGTGTGAAGCTAACTGCACGTGATCAGCCTTATTGCTTTGAACACACAGAGTAGACAACTAATCTATTTGTATACACCCTAAGAGAACTTGATCTCTACTCAGGCCCTTCACGTATGCCACGGGCTCGAGCTCACGACCTCGGCCAGACCTTGGGGTCGGGGCAAGTACCTTAACCACTGGGCCAAACCAGCTCTCTAGCAAGGCCTCTGCATTCAATACTCCTTACCTTCGGGCAGGACTCCACAGGGGCAGCTGACAGGCTAGCCGCAATACAAGCCCCTGCTTTGGTGGTTTTAACCAGAGCACCTAGAACAACTTGTAGCGCTGATCAAGCCAAGCAGAACTCGGCGAAGGGGACCAAATAGTTGACTGGGAACGGACCGAGGTGTAAATCTGACAGCTAGATCTACCTAGGTTAGAATTCAGCTCCGGGTCGACGATGTGGGCCCGGAGCCGTCCACCTTCGGGGCAGGACCATCGCCAGCGATCAAAGGCTCAGGTGAGGGTTGTTACACCCTCGCCTTTGGGATTTTGATAGTAGAACTCGGTCGAACCAGTGCCCCTTCCCTGCAGCATGCAACACTTGCGCAGGTGCATAACGGCTGCTAACTGGCCCACTATAAACTGTCACTTTCAGCACCCAGTTGTAGACGCTCGTGTTTGAACAGCACTGCATAGCACTGCATTGCATGGTCTGCTGGCTGGGGGAGGGGCTGATGCTTTCGACAGCTGCCAGTCAAGCAACGGATCGACTTCAAGGTTTTGTTGCTCACTTTCAGGTCCCTTCATTCTTTGGCTCCAGCCTACCTATCAGATCTACTCCCCCACCAGGCCAAGCATCGTACCACCAGCTTTTCGTAATCTAGCTGTTTACCCATACCTCGTAAACACCTCAAATCCTTTGGAGATGCATTTAGTTCGTATGCTCTCAAAGCCTGGAACTCACTCCTGACCTTCGTCCCGACATCTCCTGACTTGTCAACATTTTAAAAGAAATTAAATTGCACATATTTATGACAGCGTTTAGTGGGTCCCTGTGATTCGTCCTTAATGTACTTGATGATATACGAATGTATTATTGTTATTATTATTATCAGGAGACATGAAGCGACATTATTGCACTGGCCACCGACTGAGAGCCACCTGCTTGTCTGGCCAGCTGGCACTAAATAACACACACACACACACACACACACACACACACACACACACACACACACACACACACACACACACACACACACACACACACACACACACACACACACACACACACACACACACACACACACACACACACACACACACACACACACACACATACATATATATATATATATATATATATATAGAGAGAGAGAGAGAGAGAGATGTACTTGCTACTGCTTGTCCCAGAAACACTACCCTCGCTTGAGATCTCACACCATGCAGCTTCGTTGCAAACTAAATTGTGCACGCAAGCCTGCATGCCCTTTCCCTTTCTTCTAGGTGTGCGAACGTGCAGCTGCACATTCCGTGATGTAGCCTAGGCAGACAGGTGCACACAGAAAACAGGCATCACGAGCTTGCACATGTGTGCATACACTCGAGCAGTGAAGCAGAGAATTCATGAATGGCATACTGCTGCTGCTGCTGCTGCTGCAGCCACCACCTCAACTGCGGCATAGAATATTCTATAGACGATGCGTTTCAACCAGTTTGTCTAAGATAATTTTTAACAGCAAATACTTCTTTGTGCACATGTGACTGAAAGCCTTGATGGCACACAAGGTAAGGCGGTTGCTTTTCACGACCTTGGATCCCTATGTCGTGGGTTGAAATCCTGCAGTGGGCAATAATTTATTGCCACTGCAAGCAGTGGCGATAGCCGTAAAGGCTATTCCATTGCAATGCAAGAGACTGTTAAATTAGCTTGTATTTTTTTTTATCATTGAGCACTGCGCTTGCTCACTGCAATGGGGCTTCAGCCTGGCTGCATCTGGTTGATCAGTCTGACCTCAACCTTGACCCAGATAATTATAATAATAATGCACTTGATAAAGCGCTCTCAGAGAACTTAATCTCTCTCTAGGCACTTTACATTTGCTGCAAAGAGAAATGCAATTGAAATGGTGAGTAAAATCATGCTTGATAAACAAACAAAATGAATAATATGGTTAGGGGTGACATGCACGAGGTCAGCATGCAAATGTGGTTAGTGGCAGCAAGCACAGTGTCAGCATGCATAAGCACGTGAATGACAAATCACAGGGACCCACTAAATGCTGTCCTAAATAGGTGTGTTCTTAAGTTCTTTTTAAATGTGATCAAGTCAGGGGATGTTCTGGTGCAGGTCGGGAGGGAGTTCCAGGCTTAGGGAGCAAACGAACTAAATGCACTGTCTCCAAAAGATTTGAGGTTTATACGAGGTATTGGTAGACTGTTGGATTCCGAAAAGCAGGTGGTACGATGCTTGGCCTGATGGGGGAGTATACCTGAGAGATAGGCTGGAGCGAAAGAATAAAGTGACCTAAAAGTTAACGACAAAACCTTGAAGTCAATCCGTTGCTTAACCGGTAGCCAGTGCAGGTCGGCGAGAAGTGGTGCGATGTTGGCAACTGCGATGCTCATGACAGACAAGCCTAGCTGCAGAGTTTTGCACCAGCTGCAATCGCCTGATCGCACATGCCGGAAGGCCAGTAAGCAGTGAGTTGCAGAAGTCGAGACGGGATGTCACGAATGCATGGACCAACTTAGATGTAATGTAATGTATCTCCGTCTGTAACTCCACAAAGTCATAAAGACTATGTGGGTGTTATCAGGAGAGTTTTGTATAGCGCACTCACAGCCTAAGTGGCTTTCGGTACGCATTCGGTAGCCAACACACTTCGTCTCACGCAACAAAGAGAAAGTGGGATGTGGTATCTTTATCTAAACAAGCCCGAATTTTAGCAATATTATGAAGCTGAAAATAGGCAGATTTGACTGTGGAGCTGATATGGTCGTCCAATGAGAGGTCGCTTTGGAATATGACACCTAGATTTCGAGCTGATTCAACTGGAGATATGTTGGCAGAGCTTATTTTGAGCGTCAGCCTTTCCAATTTGTGAATCACACTGGGTTTGCCCATAACTAGTAAGTTAGTTTTATCGTCATTTAGTTTTAGAAAATTTGCTGCTATCCATGTGAGGATGTCATCAATGCACGCAGCAAGTGAGTTGAGAGAATTTGAGGTGCTCGAAGGCTGGGAGGGATCAAAGCAAAGGTACAACTGAGTGTCATCCGCATAGAAGTGAAAGCCTAGATTGTGCTTGGCAATCACATCAGCAAGAGGGATCACCCCAGACTGTTCCTGAAAGAGTAGCAGCCGAGCCGGGCGTCCAGCAGACTGGTTGCCAAGTGCCATAGCGGCTTGTCTTCTTGACGAGCGATTTTTTGTTTTAACGAAAAGTATATCACACCAGCAGTTACAATAATTACAATAATACACTTGAAAGGTAAAACGCGCTTGGATAACTTAATCTCTTTCTAGACACTTGACATTTGCTGCAAAGTTAGCATGATCGAATGGATAATGGTAGCATGCTCAATCACAAAAAGCATAACATGGTTAGAGGTGACATGCATAGGGTCAGCACGGAAATATGGTTAGTGGCAGCATGCCCAGTGTCAGCACTCGTAAGCACACGCAGGATGAATCACATGGATTCACCAAATGCTGTGATAAGTAGATGCATTTCAGCTTCTTTTTTAAATGTGGTCAAGGCAGGGGATGTCGTGATGCCAGTGAGAATTGAGTTCCAGGCTTTGAGAGCATACGAACTAAAGGCACTAAAGACTCCAAAGGATTTCAAGTACGTACAAAGTGTAGGTATATGATTTAATTCAGAAAAGTGGGTGGTGCAATGCTTAGCCTGGAGGGTGAGTTGATCTGATAGGTATGCTGAGGCCAAAGAATGAAGGGACTTAAGTGAGCTGGGAGCCAGTGCAGATCGGCAAGAAGTGGTGTGATGTGGCAACTGTGATACTTATGACAAACAAGCCTAGCCGTGGGGTATAGAGCTGTGCACTGCTAATGTACCAGCGCCCCGACCCTTTGGGTCCAACGAGTGACAGCTTCTTCACTATAGGATCCATGGCCGCAGCCACAAGCAGCCGGATTCTTCGAATTGCTGCAGCTGTTGACTGAGCAGCCTATTGTCAGCTGAGTCCTATTGTCCAGGCTGCCGGCCGGCTGGGTGTTGTGTTCGGTCACTGCTCAAAATCCAAACAGCTTTCGGCAAAACAACAACGCCTCAAAGCACACTGGCTGGGTAAGTTGACCCTCATATGTGGCTGCAATGGCCGAAGAAGTGAAAGGGAGGAGTGATGTAGTACCGGTTACTCTTGCCACGACATCTCGTGAGCCAATAATGGATGGTAGTCACCCGGAAGGCTTCCTCGAGATCAGCAGTTACAAGGTCTCAAGATCAAAGTTTTGTCATGGTAATGGAAACAGCAGCCATGGCAAACAAAGCAGTCCATCAAGGAACCGGAACAGTGTGCGAGCACTCGTGCGAGCGCGCGCGCGCGTGTGTGTGTGTGTGTGTTGTGTGTGAAGGGTGGCAGGTGTGGGAGGGGGTGGCAGGTGTGGGTGTGGTAGGTGTGGGAGGAGTAAGAAGAGCAAGTGGAATATCACTCCCGGGTATTTTCACCCTAGCGATGACAGGCCAAGCTATCACTGCTAAAGAAAGCGCCTTCTAAAGGCGATCGCCGACATTGCCACTTACGCTTAGACAAAGATAAGAGATCGCAGCTCGAGCAGAGTCGAGTGAATGCAAGCCACCGTTCTCTAGCTCTTGGGCGTCGTTGCTCGAGCTGTGTCTCCTAGCAACGTCCGACTGATTGCCGAAGAGCTGCAAGCCAGTAGATCTCTCTCGGGCGCCCAGGAGCTGACGGCTAGATTTTACTTAAGCCGACGGATCGTCGAGTCTCTTTCCACTTTTAAGACGTGAATTTCGGGCATCGGTCCTCGACCGCCTAGCAACTAGTCGGAGCTACTTTGCCACGACAGGCCAGCTCGAGGTGATCGGCTGAGCTACTGCTGCCGTACGATCGCCTACAATGGCGACAAAGCCGTGCCGGTCGCGATGAATCCGCCAAGCTGGATTAGCCCAGTGGTTAAGGTGTTTGCCTCGACAAAGGTCTAAGTCAATGTAGTCGACGACCGAGGTCGTCGGCTCGAGCCCCTTGGTATATGCTAAGTGCCTGAGTAGAGACTAAGTTCTCTGAGGGCGCTATACAAATGAATTGCATTCAGTTGTATTCCTAAATGTACCGAGTACCACCGAGCAAGCCCACACCTCTTATCTGTAGGCAAAATAAGTAACACACTCCTCGATTTCGCTCACATTCCGGGTACCCTCTGTGACGATTGCCTCATGTTTAAAAGTTTTATTCAGGTGACTGCTTTCACGCCCGGTCATTGTGTTCAACCTCAGTCCAGAATTAGATACTGTTCGCCGAAATCGCCCCTCGGGGGCCTCTCAGCCCCGAGCGGCCCCCCCCCAGGTGCTCGAACTTGACCATCCAGAGGTCGCGTGTCTGAGTCCTGCGGCTCCCACAGCTTTTTATTGCAGACTGCAAGCTCGAGTGATAGCCGATAAGACTCCTGTGCAGCTACATAAAAGCAGCTCTTGAATCAGCCAACCTTGACTTCCACGGCCAATCAGGGATCTTGCTAACTCAGGAGATCGGCCAATCAGAGATCTCGCTAGCTCCTGTTCATCCCTCGGCTAGAGCTGGCAGCCCTGCCGACTGCAGCTATTGCTAGTGGGCCTTAGCCTAGTGGTGAGGCTTTCGAAACGTGACGAGCGAGATCGTGAGCTCTGAGTCCTACGGGCGAGCAATTCTTAATGCCGGCAGAGAGTGAGAGTGAGAGCTGCTAGTGATGCTGCATAAAGCAGCAGGCTGCTGCTGATTCAGCCTCCACAGTTGGTGCCCCAAAAACGGCATCTCGATTAATAATAATAATAATAATAATAATTCACTTGATAAAGCGCCCTCAGAGAACTTAATCTCTCTCTAGGCGCTTTACATTTGCTGCAAAGTGAAATGCAATTGAATGGTAAGTAAAATCATGCTTGAAAAACAAACAAAATGAATAATATGGTTAGGGGTGACATGCACAGGGTCAGCATGCGAATGTGGTTAGTGGCAGCATGCACAGTGTCAGCATGCATAAGCACATCAAGGACGAATCACAGGGACCCGCTAAATGCTGTCCTAAATAGGTGTGTTTTTAGGTTCCTTTTAAATGTGGTCAGGTCAGGGGATGATCTGATGCAGGTCGGGAGGGAGTTCCAGGCTGTGGGAGCATGCGAACTAAATGCACGGTCTCCAAAGGATTTGAGGTTTGTACGAGGTATTTCCAGACTGTTGGATTCCGAAAAGCGGGTGGCACGATGCTTGGCCTGATGGGGTAGTATATCTGAAAGATAGGCTGGAGCCATAGAATGAAGGGACCTAAAAGTGAGCGACAAAACCTTGAAGTCAATCCGTTGCTTGACTGGTAGCCAGTGCAGGTCGGCGAGAAGAGGAGTAATATGGCAACTGCGATGCTCACGACAGACAAGTCTAGCTGCCAAGTTTTGCACCAGCTGCAATCGCCTGATCGCACATGCTGGTAGGCCAGTAAGCAGTGAGTTAGTTGCAGAAGTCGAGACGGGATGTCACGAATGCATGGACCAACTTGGATGTGGTATCTTTATCTAAACAAGCCCGAATTTTAGCAATGTTATGAAGCTGAAAATAGGCGGATTTGACTGTGGAGCTGATATGGTCGTCTAACGAGAGGTCACTTTAGGACATGACACCTAGATTTCGAGCTGATTCAACTGGAGATATGCTGGAAGAGCCAATTTTGAGCGTCAGCATTTCCAAACTCTGAATCACACTGGGTTTTCCCATAACAAGTAAGTTAGTTTTATCATCGTTTAGTTTTAGAAAATTTGCTGCCATCCATGTGCGGATGTCATCAATGCATGCAGCTAGTGAGTTGAGAGAATTTGAGGTGCTCGAAGGCTGGGAGGGATCAAATCAAAGGTACAACTGAGTGTCATCCGCATAGAAGTGAAAGCCTAGATTGTGCTTGGCAATCACATCAGCAAGAGGCAGAGTATAAACCGTGAAAAGAACTGGACCTAGCGCTGAGCCCTGAGGCACTCCATATTTCAGAGGTACTTCAGATGATCTTTGTCCATTCACGTCAATACTCTGGAGTCTCCCACTGAGATAGGACCTGAACCACTGCAGAGCAGTGCCAGTGATGCCCAGGCGAGATGAGAGGCGCTCTAGAAGAACTTTGTGATCGATGGTATCAAAAGCTGCCGAAAGATCAAGCAAAGCAAGCAGAGACACTCTACCCATGTCTGCATTCCTAAGTAGGTCGTTGCATACCCTAAGCAATGCTGACTCTGTGGAGTGATTAGCTCTAAAGCCAGACTGGAACTTACTAGCAAGGTGTGAGGTTTCGATATACGAGTTCAGTTGGTCCGCCACGACCCGTTCCAGTGTCTTTGATAGGAATGATAGAAGGGAAACTGGGCGGTAGTTGCTCAAGTTCTCTTGGTCTAGTGTAGCTTTCTCGAGAAGTGGCCTGACTACAGCTTTTTTGAAAGGTGCTGGGACAAGACCTGAGGCTAATGACATTAATGATGTTAGTTATGCATGGCAGCAGCAGATCAATGCAACGTAGGAGCAGGACAGTGGGAATTGGGTCCAGAGGACTTGTTTGGTGCAGAGAGCTTTGTTTTTGCAGAGATTGGTCTCTCAATCGAAGAGATTCTGATATATGTCCCCTTTGTTAACGGAGCTTTGCTAGCTCAAGGCTCGTCATCCGAGACAGCTCAGAACTCAATTCCTAGCCACAAGGTCTGCAATGGTTTAGCAGTAATCTGTATTCAATAGTGGCACGCCTAGAGACAAGCAACAATCGAAGAGCTACCTACATGCGCACGACGAACAAAGGAAGCAGATGACAGCGACTGCTGACATGTTGCACGAAGGAGGCCTGAGAGAACGAGATGCAGAGTAAAAATCCAGCAGCCGACAATCGGCCAAGAGCACTCAGTGACCCGCTCACCTCATGTGCCTGCTCATTCAATAAGATTCACTTCCTTCCTGCATGCTCCCTTGAATTAATGGAATGTGCAATAGGCAAAGTGCTCAGAAGCATCGGTCAAGCTTCGAAAAACCCAGTTCTAAGAGCAGTAGAACTAGTGACATCTGTACCTCAAGAATGTATAGATTGATCTACGGAAGCTAAGGTTGAGCCTGCATCCAATAAAAGGTAAACATGCTTCTGCTCTCCTCTTCCTCTCTCTCTCTCTCTCTCTCTCTCTCTCTCTCTCTCTCTCTCTCTCTCCATCTGCCCTTCGGGTCATTTACACTTGAATAGAGAAGTCGGCAAAAAATGAGGCCTACGAAAGTGTGGACATGCTGCACCAGCTGCCCTTCGAGCAAGTAGCAGGCATATACGAAGGAGCACGACTGTCCTGCCCAAGAGCTGCACTCGCTCAATACAAAGTCATCTTAAGACAGAGAAGCACGACACACGGAGGATAGGCTACCGGGATGTAGGCCCTAATGAGATTGTGCGTCGCTAGCAGAACCGGCGAGTCCCCTGCAGACTCGGATCACTTGACCGCTCGTCGCTGTGCCAGGCATTTCCCTTCGAGCAGCCAAAGTGGCCATGGCACGGTCCTCCTTCCGGCGATCGATCGTCGAGCACAAAACTCGAGCAGCCTCTAGCCGCCGACCAAGGCGGCTAGAGGCTGCTGCCAGCGCGACCACT